>CM029563.1:24363948-24563900 GCA_017309665.1 Coelopa frigida
CGGACAGACGGATGGCCAATGAGAAGTTCAGTTGACCCAGGGGGGTTGGGTCGGTAAACGCTTTGCTGGCACCAACAACAACAACTACAGCAATAATACCAATAGCAGCAGCTGCTGCCGGTAGTTTAAAAATTACGTTCTTCCCAATGGACGACCCTCGTGCCCACAATTGCTTCTTCCTCTCTTACGTTCGTCTCCCCGTCCTTCTTCATCTCTCCTCTAAGTCTTCTTCATCTTCCGTTCGCTCGCTTTGTAGTAATTGTTCAACAACAACAACAACATCTACTGTTGATGTTGTTATTGGTGCTGTTATTGTAGTTGTAGTTTCATTCATGAAACCCTCGGCTGAGACTTTACGTCGCATTACGTAATTCGTGCTTCTCAATGAATCTACGTGAAACGCTTACGTCGCAATAAACACAATTTTTTCACAGTATTTTTTTGATTTTTATTTTCGGTTTTTTATTGGGTCTTTTATTATTTTTATTGTTTTGTTATTTGTTTTTTTTATATTTTTTCCTTCTTATAATTTGTTCTTTCTATCGTTCTTGTTGCTACTACCATTTTCATTCATGAATTGAGCTTGGAAGAGAACGCCATGGTCAGTCGACTTTTCAGCTTTTGCGCTTCTGTCGTCCTCCGTCCGCCCCTCCCCCTTCAGCCCGAGGGCGTTCTTTTGAGGTTCCTCCTTCCTCCACCAAGTTGTTGGTGGCTCGTGGAATTCACTGTAGCGTGTTTTGAGGTTTTTTTTTAATCTTATATTTTCCTATACTTTTTCCTTTTTACCCCATTGAGACGGTCTATCAATGATTTCTTTGATATTCTGTATATTTTTTTTGTTTTCTACTGAGTTCAGCTGACTTGCTTCCGATTGTGATTTCGCAATTCGTTCGAAAACAACAATTGTTGTGCTCGTGTTATTATTATTGTTGTTGTTCTTGTGTTTTGTTGTTGTTGTTGTGTTATATTCTCCGGCAAACCTCAACGTCGCACCGCAAGCCATTGATGAATTAAACAACGGAAGAAGGAAGGAAGAAAAAAATTGCGCACTTCATTCTCGAGAGCAGAAAAAGTCGTAAAAACGTAAACGCAGTCGACGTCGACGGTGACGCCGACATTGACGTTGACGTCCACGTCGTCCATCACATGCCCATCCATCCATTCATTCATTCATCTGTTTGAGGTTGCTCTGTTTATCTGTCCGTCCGTCCACCGTCTGTCTGTCCGTCCGTCTGCTGGCGAACAGAGAAAACAATAAACAAAATCAGCAAGAAGATGAAAGCGTTAGTGATGAGATTTCACCTTGGAATCCCCTTCAACTGACATCACTTCCGCTAAAACTTTCTCTATGATGTCCTTTCTTTAGCCTACACCCTAGTTGTTTTACAATATCCTACTGCTATCCTCGTTTTTAACTCTATTTTCTTCAACTTAACTCTTTATTCTCTCTTTCCCTTTCACATATTTATTTCCTTCTTCCTACCGAACGCATAAAATCGAACGCAAATTCTGAACAAACAACGCAATATTCGCAAAAAAAAAAGAACTAAAAAAATAACAAAAAAAACATTCGTTATATTTTTAGAAAAATAGACATTAATAAAAATTCAATGATCGGAAGAAAACAATAACATCGATGATATATTGCTTATGGTGGTGAAGAAAACAACAGCAACAACAATAACAAGAACTCCCCACGCAAAATACGTCGGTCTATTAAGTGACCATTGACCATCGAAGGTCGGGTGACCCTGGACAGACAGACAGACAGACAGTCTATTGAACCGACCATCTGTCCACGGACTGATTGACTATTCGATCGACTATATGTACAAAACTTTCTTAGTTTATTCATAGACTTAATTCTGTCTTCATAAAACCATGTGTTCATGCAAAAATATTTCCACCGACATGTTGAACAATCTGTCAGCCCGATCATCCGCATATCCTGTCCTATCCGTAACTATCAATTTGCTGATCTATCCATTTGAATATTTATCGATCGACATGTTCATTCAACTGTCACTCGATCGCTCGTCTGTCTGTCTGTCTGCCTGCCGGCCTATCTGCCCAGCAGTTCGACCACTTATTCGCCCCCCACGCGCCATCGTAACTGTTGACAAATATTATTTTTGTTGCCACTCATTGATGAAGCTCAAACACACACACACACACGCACATAAATTATTCGATACTCTGGTAAGCTTTCACATCCGGTCGCCATTTCTTAAAGTTTTCCGTTCAAAATATGTTTTTTTCGTACTTTAATTTAATTTTTTTATTTATTTGTTTTTTTCGGTGTTGTTGTAATTGTAATTGTTGTTGTAATTGTTGTTGTTTTATTTGTAATTGCTGTTGTTATTGTAATTCTTGTTGTTACTATTATTTTTGGTATTGGATCTTTCCGAAACATTTTTAATTGAAAATGCGTAGAGCGACAACCACAGAGCGAGTCGTCCATTCATCGACATCAGCAGATGTTGTTGTATTTGTGGTTGTTGTTGTATTTCTGACTGTTCTTGTATTTGTGGTTGTTGTTGTTATTGGTATTAATGTATTGGTGTTGATGGTAATGTTGCTGTTGTTGGCTGTGAATCGCGTGGCAGTCACAATTTCTTCTTCTCTTTTCATGCGATGGGTTTTTTTTCGCATTTTTGTTCCTTTATTTTATTTAGACTTAAGCACTTCATTGTGATAGTTGTTGTTGTTGTTGTTGTTGTTGAGAAGCACAAACAAAATTCCAACCCTATTACGTAATTTTGAACTTCTCCTCTCCCAAGAAAACAAAAACCGAAGAAGATTCTCAATGATTGTTGTTGTTCTTCCCCTTCTTTTCGCTGTGCACGCAATTAAGCCTCAGCTTTTGTTCCAACAAAATTACTCAAAAATATTTTTTTATTATATTCTCGTTTTTGCAATGGCCAATGATGCCGAGAAGCAAAAAAGGGAAAATTATTTAAATTTTAAAAAAATTTTCAAATTTAATTCTTTTTTTCAATTAATTTAATTATTTTAATTCTTTTTTCTTCAATTAAAAAAGTTATAAAAAAATACAACAAAAAAAATATATATATGTAAAAAATAATTTATCATAATAAAAAGATAAAAGAAAATGAAAAAAAATTTTTTGAGATTTTCCTCAAAGATTGTAATTTGTTTGAATTCCTCCTCCCTCTGTCTGTCCATGGCATTTTTCCACAAAAAGCGATGGGCGAGGCAGATGGAAAGGGGACGGAGGAAACAACACGAATTGCATAAACGACATAAGACGAACAACGAACGACGTCGACACGAAGCTTTCCATTCCGATCCACTCCACTCCATTCATGAAAATGAGGGAAAAATTGTGTTACACAAATGTTGGGAAACAACAACTATTCAAACAACAACACCAACAACAATTTGAGCAAAACAACAATAGTACTAACTAAATACAACAAAAACAATAGCACCAACCAAAAACAATATTACCACCTAAAAACAACAAAATTAAACTTAGGTAAAAACAACAATGCTGCACTAGATAGGAGGAAAAAAAATGAATGAATGAACGAACGAACGATGAGGAAAATTTATGTTACGCTACAGCAACGAAGAAGAAGAAGAAGGAGGAGGAGGTGGAAGAGGTAGGGGGAGGGGGGCGCGAACGACTCCCATTGAGAAATGAGTTGTGAATGGAGATTGCGTTGCCGCTGTTTCTGTTGTTGTTGAAGATGGTGTTGTAGTTGTTGAAGATGGTGATGTAGTTGTTGAATGTGTTGTTGTTATTGTTGAAGATAGTATTGTTATTGTTAGTAGCAATTGTTGTTGCTGGCGCATCATTAGCCGCTGCGACTGGAAGTGGCGTCTCATGCGAACTCTCGAAAACCATCCGCGACTCTGGCGGAAGAAAAGTCAACCAACCAAAGAGTGAACGGAGTGAATGGACAAAAGATCGAGCAGTCGACGCCCGAGGGACGCCGGGAAAGCCAGAAAGATTTGCCGATGGACAGACGGATAGAGACAGACAGACAGACAGACAGACGAACAGACAGCCAACCCGCGAAGCAGGGAAGTCGCGAAGCATGATAAAAATTAGCGGCCAGACGAAAGGCGATAGGGGAGATGGAGGAAAACTTAAAGAGGAAGCGGTAGCGACAGCGGAAGAGGCCGAATCAGATTCTTCAACGACGTCGACTTCCACAAAGTCGGTCTGTCTGTCCGTCCGTCCGTCTGTTGGTCCGCGCATGCGCGAACGTTCATTCATAAATTGTTCGTGTTTTACACAAATTCATTTCTTTGTCCAACAACTACAATGAGGTCGTTGAGATTTGTTTTATGCTTATGGTGAAAATAAGCACATCAAGCAATGCGAAAAATTATGCTGATCATGATAATGATGATGATGGGCCAAATTGCTGGGGTGCTTCTGAGTGTGACGGCTGGGTTCGGAAGGTTCGTGGGGTCGCCTTGGAAGACAGCCGTCATCGCCATCGTCGTCTTCGGCGCCGCCCGAGGGCACTCATGTAAAACCCTGCGCACCCATTGCGGCCCGGTGAACACGCGGTGGGTCGACGTCGTGGTCGTCGTCGTCGGTGGAGGAGATGAGCTTGAGCGAGGTTTTCGAGCGGTGATTCCACCACCGAAGGCAAGGGGAGGACGGAAGCAGGCTGCGCCCCCGGTTCAGTTTCCCATTCACTACGGGTCTGTGAGAATTTCAGAAGAAGGCGTCTTCGAGGTAGCAACAAAAGAAAGAGTAAAATTAAACTTCATGGTAGAATTTTTATTGAAATGTGAAACGAGTGATTGAATGGAAGGAGTTCAGCAGATCAAAAGAACGAAAACTTTGTTGGGAGATGGAAAATTATCGTCGTAAATTTTTATCCAAGACCAACGCCATCGATTCAATCATCAAATATTGATTCAATCATCACCATCGATTTAATCATTGCCACGATTGACATAAAAGCAGCTTCGAGGGAGGATGTTGGAGGAAAGCAGGAAGGATGCATGGTCCAGGAAGAGGCGTGGAGGTGTCTGAAAGCCACAAAGATGGATGAACAGCCATATACAATAACAGAACCAGAAAGACACACAAGAGTAAGAGACAGGAAGACAAACAGAGTGAGAGACAGGAAGACCGAACACATCAAAGCCAAAGATGAACTGAGTGATTGTCGAATATCCGGTTGCCATGGATAAACAGGAAGGAAGAGGTCGAGAAAGGGAGAACGGAAGACGATGATGATGATGGAGAAGACTGAGATAAAATGACAAAGAAAACAAAGTCAAAATAAAAGTAAAAATCAAAATGATAAAGAAAACTTAATAAAAGAGAGAAAGAAAATGAAAAATAAAAGAATGAGGTCTCGTGAAAATAGCAGGATAAAGGACAAGAAAAACAAGGATGAAAAGAAAGAAAACGAACGAGAACGATAATTAAGAGATGATGGATGAGGAGATGGGAAATGGGGGGATTGGGAAATAATGGGGATCAAGAGGAAAATGATGAGTCCAATTGGTGAATTCGATGGGGACGATGGCGATAAGGAGAAGACAATGGAGGAAGTTCCAATGAAAGCGAAAATCAATAAATTACACAGACTTTAATTTCACTGAAAGCCCACTCGACATAGGATAGATATGTATGTGTACATAGATCGCTGTCGACGTGGGTTCAATAGACAGACATCGACAGTAACGTGCAATGGAATTCGCTGCAAAATATCTTATCAACACCAACAACAACCATAGCAGCAGCAACAACAACAACAATTCATTCAACAACCAACGTAAAATGCTGAATGAATTGCACGAAACTCAAGTCTAAAATTAGCACGACATCAATGGGGGACAAACAAAAAAAAGAAACAACGAAAAAAAGACGTCGGTTCTTTAGGCCAACACGACGAACTCATTTTGTTTTTTCAGCCACCCACAGACACACATAAAAAACCGTCCTACAGAAACGTCCATTCGCAGATAGATGGATGGAAAGCCATATAGATAGATAGATAGACAGATAGACGGCCACTAATAATATCTACGACAGACAAACGCACACACGCCATTGTGCACACGTTGGAATAGATTTTGCTCAATAAGCGAAGGAACAAACACACATACACACGTACGTACATACAAACAAACTAATATACAAAATGGATTATTAGTCATTTCCGCTCGCAGAACGTCGATGGCAAAGTAGATCGACATGGACAGAGTTCTGGAACTGGAAATGCGAATAAACGTGTGGCAATCCAGATGAGAAATGAATAAATAGATTATTTGTTTCATTTTAATTCATTTATCCCCAAAATTATAATGTATTTTATTTATTTATGATTTGTTTTTTTAGTAATTTATTATTAATCTATATTATTTATATTTAATTTTCTCCTTTCTAAATTTTCTTTTTTTCCGTCAATGGAAATTGTAAATAAAATCTATTATTTTAAAATTTTCTTAAGTTTTCAAATCATTTTCTCATTTGTGCCCTATAATTTTTTTTATATTTTTTTGATGGTGGTGTTTTTTTTTAATTTGGTTTTTGTATCCCAAATTTAGTCCATTTTTTAATATTGTTATATGTAGTATGTTGTTTTTTTAATTAATAAATATAATAAATAAATAAATTTTTGTTATTTTTCTTCATATTTTCTGTGCTCAAGTGTATTTATGTCAAAACCATTTATTCCCTCGGCCTTTTTCTCCTCATTCATTCTCCTGGCTTACGACTGTGATAACCCCAATTTTGAAAAATTTACACCAATTTCATATTCACTGCATGAATTCGGTCGGCATTAAAATTTCAACCCATCAAAATTGCGATAAATATTCGCAAAATGTTTTCTAGTCACATGGTTGTCATATGAACATAACAACAACAACATCAGAAACAAGAGGCACGCACGAACACATAGACACACACACACACGCACAATCGTATACAACAACATTGATATTAATGGACTAATGAACAACAAATAACATCGGGGGCAGCAGAAGCAATGAACGAACGAACAAATGAATGAACGTAAAATTACGCATGACAACCTCGTAACAATTGTTGTTGTTGCCATTTTTATCTTAACTATTTTTCGTGTTATGGGTGTTGTTGTTGTTGTTGTTGTTGTTGTTGTGTTGGTGTCGTTGCTGTTTTTGGTACACATGGCAACGCTCGCCTTCGCGTTGCCGAATTTAGTCACAAGCGACAAGTCATTCATTTATTCGCTCACTCACACATCGACACCCACGATAGAAATTCTCGAAGCGAAAACAAGAGAGAAAAAAATAAAAACCAATAAAAAAAAACACAAGTACATCCAATCTCAAGTGTAGAAGAAATAAAAGAAATAATGAAACACAACAAAAAAAAACCAAGGTTCATTCATAAAAAATTATTTGCATTTGTTCTACAAATAAGATAGTAAAATAATAAGAAGCTATTGAACAAGAACAACAACAACAACTACAATAACAACGAGAATTGCAAAGTTCTTGGCATTTGGCGGAAACACGAAAGTTTCGTGACCTTGAATGGAGAGGCACGTAATTCCATTGCTTGGCAACAACAACCATTAGATTTCTTATTAGAACCATGGAATGGCAATCATGAGCAAACTCACACACAAACGCCTCCCTGTATTATTACACAAGTATGTGTATATGGTCATTAGAATAATTGGTCATACTTTTTATAGAACAAGACAATAATTAATGAAGCTCTTACAAGTGAGAGAAATTCGCCCATTTGGGTTCTTCAAAAATATTCCTAAAGAAGTATTAAAGAGAAGCTTTGATCTGGATCTGGTCATTACAATTACGTATGGATTTCATTTTGTCATAGTTCATTATTGAAAAATCAAATAATATATACTAGATTTACACGCGAAGCTTTAATTGTATCCTAAATTTAATCAAGAAGTATGACATTAATTAACATTTAGAAATAGTTTATTTAGTGAATTTATTCATTGAATCCACTTGACTCCAACCACTTGACCTCTGCTGTCCGAAATACTGTTCCCATTAATTAAATTTAATCCATTTTCCTCATTTCCGTTATTCTCGCTCAAAGTGTTCACTTGTGATTCATTTCGGCTTCTACACGTGAAACTACTTTCGCAACGCATTCCCAACTATTGACAAATCAATAATCGATTCTTATCACACCTCGTAGCGGAAGTCAACCTCACCCCGGTCCGACCCGCCCCCCGCATCGTCCATTACCACCAGAGGTTCCATTATATTATTATATTGTACACCATGCACACCATGGGGTTGTGTTGCGATGTAGGCAAATATTTAATTCACTCGACTCGGCTCGGCTGCGTTTATTAATGGATTCCATAGAATTTAAAGGAAATTCCCCGTAGAGAATATTTATTTACTTCCCGTTTCATCATCAGCAACAACCGCAACAACAACAAAAACAAGTATATCCGCAGCAACCAAACGAACGAAACCACGATCGATTTGCAATACAAATAATGGATAAATGAATGCATGAAAGACCACAGATATAGATAGATAATATATCTATGTACATATAAGCACACATATATCGAGATGGATGTTTGTATAGATATCTGTGTATATAAGAATATTTCGCATGAAGTATTGAATAAACAATTGAAACGCCGCAGAGGCGAATCGAAAAATGTTCGCAATAAATCGATTCGAAAGCAAGAATCCAAAGTTTTCAAAGTGTTCTCGCCCCAAACTATGCAACTTCTTCACATCCTCCCTCGTGGTCATTGTGAAAATCAATGATTGTTGTTGCCAGTTGCCTCTGCTGCTGTTGCTGTTGCCGTGGCTGTTCCTGTTGGCGTTTTGTTAAACAAGTCAATTCAACTTTATCTCCACGCCACTCAGCAGTTTTCAAAAAACAATTATAGAAGTTTCTGGTGCCCGCCAGACATCCGCGCACGATTCTGCTCCACGTCGACCCAGGCCCGGTCGGGCTACAGTTTTTATTTATTTATTTCATTGATAAAATAAACATTTCCAATTTGCGCTCCCTACACACAGACACACATACACACACTCGCGTTCATTCATTAATGCGCCCGACTTCCTCCGACCGCCCCCAGCCGCCCCAACCAGCCCCGGTCGGCCGCCCACTCGCCGGGTTTTCACGTCTGCCTCGCGCCGATCGGTCGTAACCGATCCATGTGGAGATCGCTCGGCCGGCGGGTCGATCGCGCGCGCCGCCACAAATACGTCGATTGTTTTCAATGCGTCACTAACTCACTCACTCAATCGCTCGCTCGCTCGCTCAGTCACTCATCCATCCATTCAACCCATCCGTTCATTCAGTCGCCTACCGAACGTCGTACTTTCTTTGGATCGATCGGTTGGTTGGTCGAACGGTCGTTGGGTTTTCTTCAATCTATCTATCTGTCTATTTGTCTATCTCCCTGTTTGTCTATCTATCTATCTATCTATCGCCCTGTGAGTGTTGTTTTTCTCTCCATTCCCTCCCCTCTTAATGCAAAAGTTTCGTTTTCAATTCAGTTCATTCATTAATTTAATTCAGCCGATCAATCGATCGATCCCGACCGTCCTCCCTTCCGCTGGCCGATCGCTCGATTCACGTTCGATTCAATCGATCGAGAGCCCGTTGCTCGGAACGCGAGCACGATCGATGGAGCGTTTGATTGCTAATTCCGAAGACGAATTGTTTCTCGTTCCGACGAACGGTCTCCCCACCATCTGACCGTCCGTCCGTCCGTCCGTCTGTCTGTTTGTATATCGATCGATCGTTCGATCTATCTATCTAACGATCGAGAGATCGATGTATGTTGCTCGAAGCGCGATCAATGTGATTTTCGAAATCGTGACTAAAAATATAATGAATTTCTTTATGTGAAAATTGAAGTTTTCAAATGATTTATCGCTCGGCCGAATCAATGCCAAACAACCGGCAGCCACAACTGTCGTCGTTGTCGTCGAGTATTACGTAAAATTGGCCCACTATCAATAATTACTTAATGTAATCGAGTAATTAAATATTTGCTCGAACGCTCAAACCCAACTGCAGCAGTTGAACGCAGTTCTCGTTTCATGAATGAAGGCCATTCATTCAATCACTCGCACACACACTAACTCACTCACCCGACCAGTCAGTCACGCATACACGTTCACCAAGTCATTCATTCATTCATTCATTCTTCCGTTCGTTCTTCTGGCTGCCGGTCAGTTAGTTCGTCCGTCCAGCTGTCCGTCCGTTCGTCCATTTGTCTGTCGGTTCATTGATTCATCGAGGCGACAAAACTATTTGTGCGAAGGATGAGGTTGATCTTGGTGGATCGTTGGTTGTCGGCAGTTGGTCGTCGTGAATGAATGATGATACAGGTTTTTTCTGTTTCTTTTTTATATCTAGATATTTTGTTGCGAATCCGTCCAGAGTGGTCAGCAATTTGCATGCAATACGCCTGTAATTATTCGCATAACCTCTCTATAATCTGCGTAACAAGAGGCACCTCGCCCCTCCAGCCCCCCCGTCCGTTCACGGACCACGAGTTCGGTTGCAAATGCAGCTACTTTGCATAAATAATTACACGACATTAAACATCACCTTCCTCTTCTTCTTCATCATCGCCGTTGTCGTCGTCGTCGTCGTCATTGGAGGCAAAGTCGGACGACGACGTCAGTCCAAGTTGAAGTCGTTGTCGTCATCGTCGTCAGAATCCTTGTTGTTGTGGTCGTAATTGTCTTCATCGCCGTCGTGGTTACCTCAGTCTGTTACGTCTTTATTATGATTATCTTGGCCATCGATGGTTGGTCAAGAGGGGCGGGAGGGATGGAGATCACTTACTAGCCTGGTCAGTTGACCAGTTTACGTTGCCACAAGCGTAAAGCATGGCATAGAATTATAAAAAAAAATTACAACAAACAAAAAATGTGAGAAAAAAATGTTCCATCGTTCGTTGGAGGGCGTTCGTTAAAATGCAATTACAGTAAATTGCTTTAAAAAAAAGTAGTCAAAAACGAGCAAGATGTCGGTTATGCGAGAGGACACGAGGACACGACACCGACGTAGATACGAGGTCGACACACAGATGCAGATACACGCAGTTGCAGATACATGCAAATACACGCAGTTGCAGATACATACAAATACACGCAGTTGCAGATACATACTAAGATGCAGAAATGCGGATATAAAGATGCCTCTGATGCAGGTGTAATTATGTAAATAAAATGAACAGTTATTATGTAGCAAAACAAAAAGCGATAGAGACACAAATAAAAAAGTGAGCATATACGAAGATACATTCATGAATTGTATCTGGAACGAATCGGTGGTTCGAAAGCGTGAACGCAAATTAACTCAAAGCTTAATAAATTTGTGAAAAATCCATTAACTTTGAAAATCAATCTCTTTTTATTGCGCCAAGTACGAAATCGAGAGCAATAACATAAAACACACACACATACATGCGCATTTAAAACTCAGCGGGTGGTGGGGGTTATTTTAGAAATTATGATTTATTGCAAAAAAAAAACAACACTCAACACTCTCACATGCCTCACGAAAGTTTACGAACGTACTATATAAAATCATAGCGAAGTCTCTTGGAAAATCCCACAATTAATCTCTGTCACACAAGCTTCCATCCAATTCCGTCGTATCGAAGCAAAAGTGAAAGAAAATGTGGGAGTGAGGGAGATGATAACCATCGCTTAGATACTCTATCTGTATCCCTAGAAAGACGAGGGACGCATGGAAAAATTATAAAATAAAACAGATATATCAATCCACACCGAAGATAGACAAACACAGCGACAGACAAAGCCCTCGGTTGTCAACCGTCGATATAAAAAAAAGTTCAAAAACGAAAATCGACCCACGCCTAAATTTTTAAATTTCAAATTCATTCATAAATATTTGTTGGTGTCGTTTTTATTATTTGTGTTGTTGCTGTCTTCCGTATGTTGTTGCGGTGTCTGGTATTTTGACTTTTTGTCTTCTAATGAATAGAAGTAAAATAAAAGAGCTTTTTTATCTTGTACAAAAGGCTATAAACCGTATGTTAGCTTTGTTTGGAGTATTTAATTTATTTAATTTTTTGCTTTTTTTATCGTCAGTTCGAGACGAAAAATAAACTCTCGGTAGGCGATCGATCGAGTGTTTGACGGCTGTGGAAGGTGTGTTCGAAGGAAATTTGCATACGTATGTATATTTAGATGTTTGTCTTCTTCATTGGGTCATTCAGTCGTTCAGTCACTCACTCACTCACTCACTCACTCACTCGGCCATTCATTCAATAATTCATGAAATCAACGCCCTGTACCGCAGACTTGAACCTTCAACTCCCGATCAACGATTAGTGGACGATGTGAATTTTGTTGGTCCGTTTTGCTGGTCGTTTTTGTTACCAACAGCTGTTGTTACCAATAGTTGTAGTTGTTGTAGAGACAGTTCTCTGACCCAAGTAGGTGCCCGATATGTATCACCATGAGATATTGAGGTCGTTGGCTGCGGAGGTTGTTTGGGAAAATTATGCTTGGGAAAATATGGCCAACACCAGAGGACGGACAAATAGACAGACGTGACAGACAGCAAAGCTCGAGTAAACAAAATAAAAACATCACTAAAACATTGAAATATCTGGAAGAAGCAAAGACGGTGAAACGAAAAGAGGTAGAGAGAGATAGAGACAGACATGTGCAACGGCAATAATCACGTGACTTATGATGATGAGTTGCAGCCTCACCCAACGTAGGCTGATGTTGTTTTTATTAGTGTCATTGTGGTTGTTGTTGTTGTTGGTTGATCGTATGGTTCATCGCATTGGCAATCGATGGTGACTTTAATTTGTTGGCGATTAACATAAATTTGTCATTTATTGTTGCTATTTCTGATGTTGCTTGGTGGGAAAATGAACACGACAAAGATGTAGACGAGCCGAAGACGTTTTCTCATGTAAGAAGAATGATTTTTTCTCTCTTTTAAATAGTGTTGTTTTTTTAATAAAACCTCAAAAAGCGACAGAACAGAGATGATTAAGAAAACGATGGGGATTCCGAGAAGGTTTGACAACCTATGGGAACTCAGAGACGGGATTGGGAGATTGGAGGAAGTCGGTAGAACTATGGTATTCAAATCTTACGCAGGTATTTTTTTTATTTCATCCTAATTTAATTTTGATCCTTTTTCGAGCAGACAGTTCTTCGATTAAGATTCTAAATTAATCCATAGCAAAAGATTCTGATAAATTTTATTCGAATTTCGAGAACATGACAAAAGTACGATTCTGAAAAAAATTCACCCGCAACGGAAAAATATTGATTCTGCTAAAAAAAAAATTATAGCAAATATAGTTTTCTCATGGCTTGGCTAGGCTGGCATAATTGGGTTAAGAAATCGCAGTGAAGGTAAAAAATTCATAAATATTATTATTTCAAATGTTGTCAATTCAGCAGCAGACCTTGTGTGGGTCTCCGAAAACTAGCCGAAAAGAAAGAAAACCTGATGGCGTCATGGGAATCACTATGGAAATAAAAATACAAAACAGCAACAACAACAATGTGACTATATAATAAAAACACCAACAACATGTCGATGAAGAAGAAGAAGAAAAAGCAGAAAGCAAGCAATTTTGTTATTTTTAAATTAGTACATTTTTCCACTTCCGGTCGTACTTCCGCTTCTACTACAGCGGACAGAGGGACAGACAGACAGATAGACAGCTTTTACGTGGCTGTAGATATCGTGGCGAAGTGATTAGTTGTTGTTGATTTTTATTTTATTTTTTTTTTTTTGCTCTCTATTATTATTGTTGCAAGTCTCTTGGTATATTCTTGAATGGTCTCTCTATATCTTCTCTACGTCACTTCATCTTCAAAATCATTTTCTTTTCCTATATTCACAATTATATTGTTATTTGTCTTTTATCTCTTTCTCCCTTCTCTCATTTTTATTTCTCTATCGCTGTCACTCTTTCTAAATGACGATCTCTATCGCTCTTGGTTGTTTCATTGAAAAGTTCAAAAGCATTGAAATGAAACTAGTTCATTGTTGTTATTGGCAATATTGTTGTTGTTGTTGTTGTTGTTGGCAATGTTCTTGGCGTTGTTTTGAATTCGTTGTTCTTCTTGCTTTATTTCATTATAGTAGTAGTTGTTGTTGTTTTACTATTATTTTTATGGTGACATCCGCCGCATTAAAATTATACAGAGATACAGAAAAAACAATAACAGAAAAACAAACTGCAGCGAAATAAAGATAAATACAACACCAACAAAAGAATATTGCAAAAGTTTATTTGAAAAAGAAGCAAATAAATAAAAAGAGAGATAGAAAAAATAATGAAACCAACCCTGAAAGAATTCAGCTTACTCAGGGTTTATGGAAGAGGGCCGATGGTGCAGGGTCGCTTGGCAGAGGGACGAGGGGAAAGCGGACGAACTCGAGGCGAAGAGAAACGTTTGCCTCGAAAAGACTTCAGAGAGGATTCATTCATTCATAAGTTCCGAGCTAAAGCTTTCTTTCATTCATGCGAAGCATTCGCGGTTTCCGTTTTCAAGCGCTCTCCCTCTCTATCTCTCTCAGTCTACCTAAATGAGAGGCGTTTAAGCACAGAATGAAAGCTTTTTTGGCGTTGCCAGGGGAACATTTTGAACCTGTGAAATTGTGATCCAAAGATAATTGAGGAACGTTACTGGACATTCGATGACTTCGATATTTGAATATCAAAACAAAAAATTCCGTAGAGGAAAGAAGAGTCTACTGGAGATCTTCTGGGATTTCTGGCGATGCCCAGTTCAGATGAAAATTATACACAACTCAACAAGAGCAGCCTCCTCGCACCATATCAGAGGAAGTCGTCGCATCAAGTATCCCAGAGAAGATCGAGGAACGGAGGGAGGAGGAGCGATGAGAACGAAGGCATAGCGAGGGAAGACATTGAACACATGACACATGCCGAACGAAGTGCCCGCAGACGTTTAATCATTCTCCCCGGATGTTTATGCCCACTAATGAAAGCAGACACACACATATACAGACAGACATCACGGCGGACAGACGAACAGACGGACAGACAGAGAGAGAGAGAGATAGACAATGATGAATACGAAACGATTGCAAGGGAAAATGCACAAGTTCCATCAATTGCAACTGTCCATTAGGCTTTCATCGGAGACTTCGATGGGCCACCAACCGAAAAACCAAAAAAAAAAGGAAAATGAAACAGAATCGCAGACATGCAGTCGAATGCCGAAGGAGTCTGAAAAATCACAAGTCATAAAATAAATTTGCGAAAAGTTTTTCGCACAAGTTCCTCGAAGGAACGAGAGCGAGAGCGAAAACGAAACCAGGTTGACACTTCTTCAAGGGAGCCCGATCCATGCCCCACCGCACCCCGTCTGGCCGGGTCCCGCCGCGTTGTGTCGCGTCGTCAACGCGTGGTGGCTGCGTCTCTTGGACGCGATCGGGATGAATCATTCGGCGCGTTGATGCCACCGCATTTGTGCAGTGGATCCGAAAATAGATTTAATGTTTACGCAAAATTTTGCGTGCAAAAACTATGAAACACCACCAAAAACAACAACATAACGATGGTGGTGGGGTGCGTTAAAAAGATTGAGAAATGCAAAAATGAAAACGATACCGATTTTCTGCAGTCTTAAAAATAACTTGGTAAATTTCTCTCTTTAATTTTCTTACAATTTGCAACGTTGTTTGTCTCGACGAAAACGAAAAAAATAACTCAAATCGGAGCACTCGATGAGTCGAACTGGAGGACATTATATAGGGAAGCGATGGAACAGACATATTTTCAGCAGAAAATACTTTTCAATAGATTCCCTATGTCTCTCTCCCTCTCTCTTGTAGGCGATGTGCGAAGATCAATGATCGAAAATGCGAAAACAACATTTTATTTTTAAGTCCCGCCTTTCACGACGGTCGACAGAAAATATGAAAAACATCCGCGGATATGATGGAAAAGAAGAACTTCACGTAGAAAATAAAAAATGGAAAAATTTAATATTGTGGGAAAAACCTTTGGCGATGAAAATAAATACGGGCCAACTAATCGCAGCCATTAAAACACTTTTATGCAATTAAAAACGCTTTGTTTACGCGTTATTTTTGGAATTTTGTTTACAACTAATGATCGATGAGCGAAGGAACGGAAACGTTTCAAGATGGTCGAGCGAACTCTTGAGCGCTAGTGGTTCGTGGAAAATGGAATTCCAAATGCCAATTGGCACAATAGTCTGGCCGTCTGGTTGGGGGAGTAAAGAAGAGGAAGGAACAAATTCAAAAACAATAAAAATCAAAAAGTTTCGAGAGGAAAGGAACAATAATAAAATTAATTGCATACTTGTGGCCATTCTTAATAATAACCTGTAAACAAACAGGGCGAAGAAAATGTGTTTCATTCAAAATCATTGGGAGTTGGGTTGTTTCGAAATGTTTAATTCAAAAAGTGGAAAATTCCCATCAACAAATTTTTAGCGAGTGTGAAAATTAAGATTAAAAAAATGTTGATTCAAACGGAAAGGTTGATTAAATATTTTGATTGGAATTTCACAAATTTTCCATTTCAGATCAATGAATTCAACGGAGTGGCGAGAACAAACACTTAACAGTAAAGAGAGGCAAACAGTAAAGAGAGGCAAACACTAAAGATAGGAAATCTCTGTTAACAACAGGCAGTTAACAGCAGCGGGCACTGATCCGAATTTGTGGTATACTTTTAGGCATTCGCATATAAGAGAGCCAACTTACCGGAATCTTTGATGTCCGCAAGAACTCGAGCAACGCCTCCAGTGAACCCAGTGTCGATGCCTGCACATAGACACCAACCTGCGCCAGCTTAATGTGGCTCAAAGCACTCTTCAGTTCGCGTGCAACTTCCTCCCTGCGTTGAAGAAGCAATTGTTAGACTCCAATTGTTCCGTTAACCAGACACAAACACTCACTTGCAAATTTCCACCTCGTCGGGCTTGTTGGCGATCAACA
Organism: Coelopa frigida; assembly: GCA_017309665.1. Classification (NCBI taxonomy): domain Eukaryota; kingdom Metazoa; phylum Arthropoda; class Insecta; order Diptera; family Coelopidae; genus Coelopa; species Coelopa frigida. Next base: position 24,380,909 of record CM029563.1, read on the forward strand.
GATTGATGCCCGCAATAGCCTTTTCCAAATCCTTGGCAGCGATTTTCACACCTTGGGCCGCCTTCACCTCCTTGTGCTCGACGTAGGCGTTCTTCACGCGCAACTCCTTCATGGGCTGCGGCATGAGTAGCGAACGAATTTGCGTCACAATTGGGCCATCGGTACCGGCCAGAATCATGGTCTGTCCTTCGCGCAGTTTGCCGTTGATGAGGATGGCATCGATGGTGGTGCCCAAACCGGGAATGGCTTTGACTTCCAGCACTGTGGCCTGCAATTCCTCGGAGTACATCAGGCGCTTGGCCAGCATACTCTGGCAGAACTCAACAATGAGGAACAGGAGATTGCCCATGCCCTCGCCGGTGATGGCGCTGGTCGGGACAAGAGAGATATAGGTCTTTGGATCGGGATTCTCATAGAACAACGCTGCATTCAGACCCTTAAAAAGACACAACGAACGATTATACAGGAATTTCTTATGATTTTATATTCGATTTACCTGCTCGGCGAATTGCAGTATAACATCCTTGGCACGTTGATTGAATTCCATCTGAGTATTGGACTGCTGCTCCTTCAGCACATCGCGTATATCACGACGAGCCATCACCTTCCAATCGTACAGACGATCGATTTTGTTCAACGCCACGATGAAGGGGCATTTCTTCTTTTTAAGCAAATTTATGGATTCGATTGTTTGCGGTTCCAGACCGTGCATTATGTCGACAACCAAAATTGCAATATCACAGAGGGAGGAACCACGATTGCGCAAATTGCTGAAGGACTCGTGACCGGGTGTATCGATGATGAGGAGACCCGGCAGACGGTGATGGAAGTCGCTCGAGTTGCGAACGATCTTGGCCTGCTCTTTGATCGCATCGATGGGCACGTTCGTAGCTCCGATTTGTTGGGTGATGCCACCAGCTTCAGAGTCTTGAACGTGAGTGCGACGCAGTTTGTCCAGAATCTTAGTCTTTCCAGTATCGACGTGTCCCAACACGCATACGACGGCCGCGCGCAAATCATCCGTGGTGCGTTTCTTTTCAGCCTCCGCTTGGCGTTTGATAATGCGGGCCTCGGCGCGCAGACGTCGTGCTTCCGGGTCATTGGGATTGAACGCTTCGTCCTTTTCTGAATGATCTGAATCGGAGTCGGACCCGGACTCATCGTCATCATCTTCATCGGAGTCTTCTTCGGAACCGGAATCTTTAGCCGGCGCTCCGTCACCGCCAGCAGACTTTTCATCGTTGTTTGTGCTTGTTGTTTGTGATGTGTCATCCTCCCCGTTGGCTTCTTCCTCGGAATCACTAGCATCCCAAGACTCTTTGATGACCTCCTTCTCTTCAGCTTTTTGTTGTGCCGCGGCCGCTGCTTCGGCTGCTGCCTTTGCCTCGGCTTCTGCGGCTTCCTCTTTGCTGGGGGGACCCTTCTTCTTTGGACGAATTCGGGTGCCTAAAACCAGAATTTGTGAATAATGAATTTAAGATTTTAGTACATTTTAGATACCTGGCCTCGTTGGACGCTTCTCATTAGGATCGGGGATTTCCAGACCCTGGGCCTTCAATGCTTCCAGCATGGCTTGGGCACGCGCACGATCCTCCTTCTGTTTCTTTGTTAGAAGTTTTCCTTCCGCCTTCAAGCGGGCCTTGCGTTCTGCCTCCTTTTGTTTCTTCTTTTCCTTCTTTTCCGCCTCCAAACGGATGGCTTCTTGACGTAAGCGTTCTCGTTCCTCCTCCTGCCTTATGCGTTCCTCTTCCAATTGACGTTGCCGTTCTTCCTCTTCCTTGATCTTCTTCAGACGTTCTTGCATAGCCGCAACCATGGCCGCAGACATGCCCTTCTTCTTGGTGTCCTTTTTCGCCTCTTCCTCCTCAGCTTTCTTGTCTTTTTTGCCCTTCTTCTTGTCCTTCTTACCGGCTTTGCCGGCACCTTCATCATCCGCAGTAGGAGCAGTCTCATCAGCAGCACCTGTGCTTTCAGCTTGAGGTTCCTCTGAGGTTTCCTTAGATGCAACAACTACTTCTGGTTCTGCCACTTCTTCAGACTTCGGCGCTGGCGCTGGCTTTTGTTTTGGCTCCTGAGCAGCCCGTTGTTTGGCCAACGCAGCTTCCCGCTTCTGTCGTTCCTTCTTCTCTTTTTTCTTTTGTGCAGCAGTTTTCACAGTTCCACCTTCTTCATCATCGCCTCCCTCATCCTCTGCAGCAGGCTCAGCAGCGGCTTTGGCGTTATTCTGTTTCTTCCCCTTCTTCTTTTTGCTGAACTCTTCGTCTGACAAATCGTCGGGCAAGACCACGTTTGTTGTCGGCGGTCCCGCTTCAGCTGCGTATTCGTTTTGCAACTCGGCAAGGACCTTATCCAGATCTTCCTCATCGTCGGCGTTGCCTTTGCGCTTCGCCTTCTTGCCCTTTTTGCCTGCATTTTTGTCATTCTTCTTGGCGGGCTTCATCGGCTCATCCTCTTCGGGTTCACTTTCCGGTTGTGGCTCGGGCTCATTGGCATCATCGTCGTCATCATCATCCATCAAGAGTTCAAAAGCTGATTTCTTTGGGGCAGCCGCTGACTTTTTCTTGTTTTTCTTCTTCGACTTCGCTGAATCGCTTTCCTCATCATTGGACCCAGCCGAGACGTCATCGTCAGACGCGTCTCTGGCCTTCTTTCCACCCTTCTTATTCTTCGACTTGACGTCAAGCTTCTTGACACCGGACGTAATGCTAGTCACATCATCGTCGTCCTCCTCGTCGTCCGAATGTTGTTTTTTCTTCTTGTTGTTCTTCTTCGAGGGCTTCTGTTGATTGATCTTGTTCTTGATGTTGACATTGTCCTCTTCGACGTCCGAGTCGAGGACAGTTTGTTTTGGTTCCGAGTCCCTGCAACAAGCAAGCAATGGGTAATTATGCAAAACAAAACAACAATAACAAAATTGACAGGCGTGTAGACTCAAAACCTTAGTGAAAGTTGCCAACGGGTCCCTTGGCCGAGAGCGAGCGCGTGGCTGGCAGGTTTTGGTAGAGGGGCGAAGCTATTGCAACCATTTCTTGACTGTCAACCGAACTGACAACGCAGCAGTTTCGATGCCTGATGCGGAGATTCAACAGCACCGGTTGACTTCCGTCGTAAGCACGCCGTTGAAAGGCCAAACAACCAGCCAGCCAAACACCCACCCACCAGCCATCGCCGTCTGACTCCGCAAAGAAGAGTCTCGGGCACGACGCCAGAGCGACCACTTACATTTCATCGCCAGACGATGCTCCTCCAACAGCGCTGGCTACTATCTCTTTCTTGCCCTTTTTAGTTTTAACCATTTTTCCTCACGTAATTTCAACACGTTTGTCCGTTGACACCACACAAAGCTTCGGAGTAAATTCACAATTGAAATTATTCGCCTGGCGCCGCTTTTCCACAACCGATGTTCGACTTGCAGAAGGAAATTCTTCTCACGTTAATTACAGTGAATTTCGGGAATTTTCACCGATGGATTTTCTTAAGATTTTTCAAAGATTCCTTTCTAGTCAATTCGAGTTAAGCACACGACGAGAGAGAGACGGAAGTATTTCTTGTTTCTTTCACCCTTTTTTCGTATGCAATTTTCGTTTTGCTGAGAGCGAATTGCGAAATGTGAGGTTATGCACGAAATGTCAGATGTTTGACAGGTTTTTTGTTGTTGTTTTCATTTTCGTCACTTCGAGTTGAGCAGGGTAGGTAAAATAAAATCAACAACACCAGGGAAGGTCAAGTGAAATGTAAACAAACTAAAAAATCACGTTTCTTCTCGTTTATTTCCTTTCTGTCAAAGCATTAGCATTTTTTTACGATTCTTTTCAGCGAAAGAACAATGTAATAATTTTCCCCAACCTGATAAATTTTAACTATTTTTTATACTTTTCTCTCAATTATACCATACAGCCGGTTTATGTATGAAATTAAATGACTTTATTTTTGACTAAACTACTACAAATCACAGACAAGTAGCCTATAATGCATGTATATAGAATATAGATCTAATATAATAACTTGTTCTTAACCGATACAGCAGTACTAAAAGATATATCATCATCTATAGTATAGTTTCTTTAGAAGTTTAGTTTGGCAAGCGATATTTCTATAAACTAATGCATAATACATTAAAGTACAATTTGTGGTTTGGACCTTGCGCTTGATTCGCCTATGAATATTAATTCTCCGAGTTCAACCTAGAGTTTTGAACCCATGCATTCTACTTATAACGAAACCTATGAAATTATAGGAAATAACAACCAAATAAATAAAAATTATACTTCACTGGAAAATTTGGCCAATTTCGGAGCTAAATCGAGCCCCCTTTGGGAGTATTTTTTTTTGGTAAAATTAATAATTATAAGAAATCGACTTCATTAGCCTCGTGATTCTTTAACTAATCGATCCGGTCCCATCGGACATTCAGGGTGTTTGGGCACCTGTGCTTCGCATACCCCAGTGCATGGAGCACGCTCCGATCTCCGCTAGCTCTTCGGCTTGAACCCGACTTTGCGGAGTTCGTTTAGCTTCTGCACCTTCCCCGGACGATGATGTCCCAGGAGAAGCAGTCGTGGCATCTTGTGCTACCAAATCTTCTTGCTGTAGCACGAACAGTACTTCTTCGCCCCTCCGTCCGCCACACAGTCCGAGTCGCCGGCGTACGAGTTGAGGCGGCTGATCTCGCCAGTCACCTGGAAATCCTTGGTGGTCGCATCCCAGCGCACGGTGGCCTCGTAGAGCGCCTGGTTGGGCTTCGTGTAGAAATTGACGCGGTACACCTCGCCCCCGTTGTTGGTGGGCAGTTGGGCACGAAAGGCCAAATCGATGTTGCTCAGCGTGAGCGGCTTGCAGATCTTCGCAAAGGACCCATTCTGAAAGGTGGCCAGGAAGTCGTTGATGTAGTTCACCGAGAACTTGGCCATCTTGTGCACGATGTTGGAGTTCTTGAAGACGCTCTGGTAGGGGATGCACGTGCACCAGTGGTCCTCGATGGCGACGTCCTCGCACGAGCGATTGTGCTGCACCGGCGCCAGCAGCGTCTGGCAGCGGGCGCAATCCTCGGCCTGCGCCAGCAGCTTCTGGTCCGCGACACGGCCCGACAACGCGAGGACATGCTTGAGCGTCATGTGCAGGTCGTAGGGATTCGTGAGGCGATTCTTGTTCACACTCAGCGCGTTCAGGAACTCCGGATGCGAGTTCTTCAGATGCGGCGGCAGCCAGAAGAAGAGCAGCGGCAGCCGCTCCTCCAGGTGGCCGGAGAGGGTTTTGCGCGTGGGGCCGAAGCGCAGACCGTGATCGCTGAGGAAGATCACGATCGTGTCGTTCATGGTGCCCAACTCGACGAGCTTCTTGAAGTAGTAGACCATGCGCTCGTCGATCGCCGAACTGTCGCTGATCGCGTCGTGGCTGAAGGTGTTCGTCCAGAAGAAGCCGAAGTAGGGGTCGTCCTTGAAGCGCGTGGCCATGTCGAGGGCGTAGTCGTAGATCATTTCGATGGGGTTCTTGTAGCCGATGCAGTGGACGTGGCCCGATTTGCGCCGAATCGGCAGATGCTTCTCGGCGGTCAGCATGAAGGGGCGCAAATAGTAGTCGACCGGAGGGCGCTCGAAGCCGAGCTTCAGGTAGTTGAAGGTGTTGATCGAGGCCTCGTCCTCGGCGTAGGCCGTGACGTAGCCGTGGTCGCGGAACGTCTTCCAGATGAAGGGACAGTCGTCCAGGCCGCTCACCACGGTCGGCGTGCACTTCTTGAAGGCGTTCGTCTTGTTGCGTCCCGTCAGCACAGCCATCAGATTGGGGAACGTATTGTCGTCTATCTAGAGGAGAGAGAGACGAGGACGAGGCGTTAGAACGAACCGGAAACGCGAGCCGGAAGCGGAAGTCGGTACCTTGTTGTAGCCACTCATCTCGAACCACTCGTTGTCGTACAAATACTGCGCCGTCTTCGGCATGGCGCGTATCAGGTTGATCCTCGAGGTGCTGTCGATGCCGATCATCAGGACGCTGGTCGCCTTGCGCCCGCTCATCGCGTCCTTCGCCTTCCACTCGTCGATGCGCTCGCGCACCTCCTCGCGCTCCGGCATCATCGCGTGCCCGTTGATGTAGACCTGTTTGCCCTTCGTCCGGCACTTCACCAGGATGCTGTCGATGGTGGGCTCCAGCGGGGTGCCATCGCTAAAGCCGACGCAGCTCGCCAGACTGTCGGAGGGGGAGGAAATGCTATCAGTTATCTTCCCTTCTTACTCTCACTTACTCGCATTCTCACCTGACGTACGAGTCGGCCGCCTTGCCGGTGCCGTTGCGCAGGATCGCCTGGTAGCAGCAGTCCAACGACCCCGAGGGACTGAAGCTGCCCACGCGCTCCTTGACGATGTGCAGGACGTAGCGACGCGAGGCGGCGTCGAAGTCGACGCGCGTCAGCGACTCATGGGTGGAGCAGGGCACGTACTTCTGGCGCTCGAAGAACTTCATCACGTCCGGCTGGTACGGGTCGATGTTGGGCATCTTGCAGCGCTCACTCCAGACGAGGTAGCCTTCGGGGAGCGGGGTGTAGTCGTAGAGTGGTGGAGTAGAGTGGTGAAAAGGTGAAAGGTTACTTTGGATAGAGGTGTTAGAAGTGTTAACGGTTTCATTAGCGGCCGCAAACGAAGCAGAAGAAGCAAAAGTGGCAGCAGCAGCAGCTGTGGGCGTGATCGTGTTTCTGGACGTGGACATGGGCGTGGCAGCGATCGCAGACGAAGCATCTGTTGCTGGCGCTCCTGGCCGTGTTGCCTGCAATTTTGTCGCCTTCTGGCCAACTACTTGCACTCTTGTCGCTTCTGCTTGTTGTGTTGTTGTCGTGTTTGTTATGTTTGAGTTTGATTATTTTGTTTTGACGTGCATTCAAGACGAAAATAAACAGAGACAAAGAGACAGCATACGAAAAAGAGAACAAAGAAAACAAAACGGATGCAATGAACACAACAAACATTTAAATAAATTAAATACAAATAAAAACTACATAGAAAAAGGTAAAAACATATTTGGAACATTGCCAAAAAGTTGTAAATATTTCGATCACTTTGGTACAAAGGGTCAAGTTCAAGAGCTCTTGTATGCGAGGAAATCAGAGTCTAATTTTGGTCCATCGATCTGGGCTCGTCTGGCAATTAGATCACATTGGAACTGCCGTCTTAGATCATATTGATTATTCCAGAATAGATTATACTCCAGGTCAGATCATCACTCTGTTTCTCTCTAGGTCAGGTCACTTTATCTTTTCTTCTCTCCCTCAAAGTACACATGCATGAATTGATCGTCATTATTAATTTATTCACCAAACGAACTACAAAACTATTAACAAAAGAGCAACAGAGAACTATAATAACGTTGAACAAATACAAATGTATATAAGACAAGAACAACAATAAATAAATAAATAAATAAATAAATCGAGAAAATAATCACCTTTCATTCCGGGAACATGCGAGTGGTGGAGAACCGGGATGCGATCATCGTTGCGATTCCTCACGAGGGATGAGTTCACATAGAGAATCAGGAGAATCAAGCCAAGGAAGGTGATTACGTACTTCCTCTTGAGCATGGTGCACGACCAGCCACGACCGCGTTGCCAACGCCACTGATCGTGCAAGGAGAACGACGACAGCCATGCTTTCCGCGAGGTGTTCGTGAAGGGTTTTCGCGGCACTCGACGCTCGATGGTGACCTCGGCGAAGTCGGGGACTCCTTTTGATTTCACTTTGGCTCCGGCACCGGTGGCGGATGATGATGAGTTTTTCTTATGGTTGGTACTACTATTTCTGCCGTTGTTGTTGTTGTGGTTATTATTACTATTGTTGATATTGTTATGCGGGATTTCATCCAGTCGACGGGAATCGACAACGTCAAGTTCGCTGTCGCTGTAGGAGCCCAGCAGGAGTGGACGCGCCTCGGAGGCGTTACTTTGGTCCCGTTCGCCCAGAGTCATGTCGGACACACGTTGTCGTCGCCTTCGCCGCCTTCACTAAGGCTCATAATCGCGCCACTCGAGGCGATCGCACAGCCAGCTACAGAGACCAGAGTAAAATTGTATATGGAAAGAAATACATATATGCAATATATCTCGGACAATCAACTCGTTAGATAGAGTAAATCGAGTAAGGTTTCGTAAAAATCACTCCACACCATATCCGTCAGCACTAACGACAATGGCTAACAAACAAAGAATGAAACCATTGCGATATTTCTTGACTGATAGAGTGAGTTATTCAGAGTTTCGTTAGCACCTTCGATCGTGGGGTTAATTTCGTCACCGCCTGCTTCTATCGCCGAGTCATGCCAACAGCGACGGTGTCGGGCCCCCCAAAAAACCGTACCACGCTTATCTGCAAATCGAACGTCTACTGTCACAACCGATAGGTGGAAATACTCTTATCGGTGAGTTAGAACAAGTGGCAAATAATGGATAGACAAATTTATTGATATAGTAATTGATATAGTAACTGATTGTGCGTTTCTGTCGATGGATTGCAATAAATCACTGGGGATGTTCTCCGGAATGAATGGGGTTATTTGAATAGCTGAACGTGAAATGGACAGCAGGAAGTTGAACAGCAGAAGTACGAACAGCTGACGGAAACGATGCTGATATCACATTGATTCCAAACAAAACGCGAACAGCGAATGATGATAAAATTCGAGAATCGAGAGGCAACCACGACTATGACGAAGAGTGTTGCGCTTTCAATGTGCGCCGGCCGGTTCGAAATCAAACACTGAGCACTGGGCTCCTCGAACTCGACTGGGCCGGGCTGCACGCTCTCTCATGGCACGAGATGGAGAGGAATCGCGGGTGGCGCAACCAGAGCTTTTGGGCTTGACGTCGTCGTTATTGTCGTGGTCGTTGTGGAGTGAAGTGGCTGCATATCAAATATGTATGCTCTTTGTCATTTTATGCATTTGCGAGGAAGATCGCGCAGTCGATTCTGTGCGGTGCAGCAGCAGGTTTGCAATTGTTCCACTGTGCCGTACGACAACCGTTATTAGGCTCTCTATATTTTAATAATGAACAAATAAACGATCGTGTCAGAGGTTTCGTGACTATAGTTTTGGTCGTGAATTGCTATTTTATCTATCGTTAGGTGGTTTCTTCTTTGTTTTTTATACACAAAATGAATTACTCCATCCACCACGATGCACATGTGGCAATAAGACTAATCACAACAATAAAAATTAATTATATTAAAATATTTTTGCTATTTGGCAGCGACCTTGGAATGATGATTTAAATGTTTCTTAGCCAAACATCAATTGTTTCGCGTGATGAATGATTATGAGGCGGAGATGTGCAAAAAGAAAACGGAAGACGAAAATGATGATGCCGCTGGACGATGATGCAATAATTAGACAAGTATGATGGGTAGCCAGAGACGAAGCTAATTCGTATCCACAGTTGCAAGGCGCTGGGTCAGTGAACACGGTACGGCCAATAAACACGACACGATCGGAGGCCACCGAGCATCAAACTGACCTCACTCGAAACCTGGGTCTGATCAGTTGATTGTTGCGGTTGCGACGGTGGGTCGAATGGAATACAATGAATTTTTCAATTGTTGGTAATTTCTGTGATTTTATGCAAAACTTTGAAGCAATTAAAAAAACGCAATTCGAGACGACGCAAAACGGGGTATGAAATTCTGAGAGTCATCTCGTTAGGTTTCAGTGGTACAAACGAAGCTTCGTTCGCATCGTTTAGCTCCGATTCGACTCGGCGAAGATCGTGGCGAACCCAATGTCGAGTCGACTTGTTTTCGCTCGCCTCAAATTCCAGGCCATAATTTAGTGCTGTGCGAGAAACTCAATTAAGATCGTATCAAATTTGCCAACTGTTTCGTTAAATAGGCTAATGCTAATATTGATTTTATTATTTAGGTTTCTAAACGTTTAATTTCCGCGCATTCATTAAACATTAAACAGTACCATGACAAATGTCCACTGTAGGAACACTGTACACATTAAGGACTTTCATTAAGGACATTATCTCTCTCTGTAAAAGGCTCTCATTAAGGTTTTTATCTCTCACTGTAAACGACAATCATTGAGGTCTTTATCTCTCACTGTACACGCACAGCTGACAATCATGAGTTCAAACCGAAACCAGTTGTAACTGAAGTAAAAATATTTCACGACGTTTAGTTTCCTAAATTATACTTTTTTTTGTGATAAATAAATAGAACTATTCACATGTTTTGCTCAGTTCTACAACTCAGTTTCGGTTCGGACTTAACTAACAGTTCTCCTCTCTCACACTCTCTCTCTCTCTCTCTTATGTTTTCATATGTTATAAGAGAGAATTCGCGATGACGCAGGATTACAAAATGTTGGACAATGCGAAAAATCAGTAAATGGAAGGAAAGAAAACAGTAACGAATACTTTCACTCAAGATATCATTTACTATAAACAATACAAAGACTATGATATCAATCACTCACTTTTCTAGTTTCCGTTTCGGGTCAAAACGAATTCCATTTGTATTTGTTTTGTGATTTTTTCGAACTATGTAATTAAAATTTAGTTAGTTGTGCTGGTTCAACTATTTTTTTAACTACACTTTGAACTATTTTCAGTTTTTATTTATTGCATGGTTAAAGCACTAGATTAGAGTAAAACTTGAAAAGTTCTGCATTTTTATTCGTTTTATTGATTGCACGACGCGATAACACGACCCAAGGGTAGCGCAGAGTTTGAAGGCGAATTTTCTAATGAGAGGACGAAATGAAAAACATTTCCCTCGAACGCAGGGCTGTCACTATGACAAGGATATCGACTGTTGCAACCACCAATTGCTCTCTCTCACACACACTCTCTCTCTCTTCCGTAGTCGGATTCAAAATATCCCATACACGCATTCCCTTTCGACATCCCTCGATAGGAATATGAACAGCTGCATGAGAAGCAGCCAGTGTTGGGACAATGTAATAATATATGAAGTGTATTTATTTTTGGCAACATTTTGTTTAGATCCCCTTTTGACTGTAATCACAGAATTGGGTAAAGTCTATTAATAAAGGTGGTGCGGTTCGAACTTGGTATTAAAACCGAAGCACTTTGCAACTCATTTCTTTATAGCACTACTTTAAATAAACAGCATAACATTTTGTGCCTCTCCCGTTGCTATACGAAAATAGCATGAAATGGTGAGAGAGCTTTTGCAATGTTTGTGTTGCTTCAAGTGGCCTCTCGCTCATGCAAGTCCATAGCAAGCGCTCACTAGGTATTCCCTTTCTCTGTCTCTCTACGAAGCTCCATTCTTCACTATTTCGTGTTGTTTGTAAACATTATTGCGATGAAATGAAATTTCGCCATGTTTACAAACATTCGTAGTGTTTATAAACATTCATCGTTGCTTATAAACATTCGTCGTTGCTTATAAACATTTCTCTGGCACATTTAAGCATTTGGCTGAACTAATAAACATGTTGAGTATTTCAGTCTCCGCTATAAACGTGTTTTTGTTTTCCAATGACCACTATAAACATGTTGCCTATTTCAGTTTCGCTATAAACATGTTCCATTTTACAGATCCCACTATAAACAAGATCACGTTTAACTCTCCACCCATTCAATTAGAAGGCACCTCTCTTATAAGTTCATACATTGTATATATATTTATATTCATTAAATATTACAACTAATATTTTACTCAATTAAAATAATTGTGGCAATTCTTTTAATGTTTTCGTATTATTCCGTTTATAATTGTTTAAGTTTTTATGTCATTTGTTGTTTTTTGCGCTTTTCTAAGTATACGTGAGAATAAATAGTTTAGTGGCTTTCGAGATGTCAGTTTCGGGACTTTCACAAAAAATTGACAACATCACTAAGGCAAAGGAACCCCACGGACGGACAGCCAGAGCCTCCATGGTGCAGTTGGAACCTATCGAGAAAAAACCAAAACCAACCCAGGGTCGGGCTCCGGGTGGATCCGTGAAGTCCTTTGCTAGCAAGGTGTCAATTGTTTTTCATTATTTTTCTTCGAAATTCACATCGTTCGATGATAAATAAACTTAGATCTAAATTTTTAGTAATAATTTAAATAGTTATGTTCTTCTTCTTCTTCGTCGTCGTCGTCATGGTGTCATGTCGTTGTTCATCTTGTTGTTATTGTTGTTGTTTTTGTAAGAGAGTCCAAGACTCCCTCGACGACACCTCGTAAATTCATTAGGAGTGGAGAAACGAAACCCATCGCTTCGGTTCGGTTCGGTTTGGTTCGTGCCGTTGACTGTCGCGTTCGTCACTCAAGGGGGAGGGGGTCCGTTCAATTGTCGAGTCTGGCGTATGGTTCGGGTCCAGTATGGCTCTAGTAAAAAGTCGTAAAAAGTCAAAAGTCTGAGTCGTGGTCGTTTGGAAGGTCTCGTCGGCTCCTCCGGAAGGATGTGGCAAGGTCTGCTAGTGTTGGCATCAGCGATGAGTCTCGACAGAGACAGCGTCCATCTCTGCCATCTCTACCACAATGGCATCGGGCGATGTCTGGCCAGGTAGGCGGGTCGGGGCGGGACATCCTGCAAAACACAGAGAACGATACAAATGAAAAGAGGTTCCAAAGCGAATATTGATTGGATACTCACTGCATACGGAGCAGGTCTGCTCGTCGGTGCCGTCGCCGCAACCGTCGCGGCCGGAGCAGACGATCGCCGTCGAGCGGCAGCGGCCGTTGCTGCACTTGTGCGGACAGTAGGCGCTCGGCTCGCGGTCGCCGCCCATCAGGCCGCCGGCGCTGAGCAGCCGCAGGAAGAAGTTCGGCACCGAGCGCGAGCCGCACAGGTGCGGCGGCTCATCGCTGCCGTCCTTGCAGGAGATGATCGCGTTGCAGAACTCGTACTCGGGCAGGCATTCGCCGCTCTTGCACCGGAACGTGTGCGGCGGGCAGGCGGCTCCGCGTCGTGCCGCCGCCTGGCACCCGACCTCGTCCTCGCCGTGCGGACACTGCCGACGGCCGTCGCAGAGCGCTGCCCGACTGATGCAGCGGCCGCTGCGCTCGCAGTGGAACGCCTCCTGGGGGCAGGTCTGGTTGAGGCGGGCGTTGAAGGCGCACTCCTCGTCGGAGGCGTCGTTGCAGTCGGGGCGGCCGTCGCAGACGAAGAACCACGAGATGCACACGCCGCTGGCACGACACTAGAGAGAGTGAGGGAGAGAAATAATGAAAGGACTTCTTTTGGAGAAGGTTTCTGGAAACCAACCTGGAAGGTTCCGGGACTGCAGCCGGTGCGCTCGGCTCCGCATTGGCTCTCGGCCGAGGCCGTCGCGCAGTCGCAGACGCCGCGCGCGTTGCACACCGTGTGTGGGTCGGCCAGCTGGCACTGCTTGTCGTTGAGGCACGCCAGACCCAGCGACACCGCCTCCAGGCCCAACTCGACGCGCTTCCGGATCTCTGTGGGCGGAAGGAACAAATATTAGTAACGTCTTCCTGTCGTCATCTTCTCATCCTCCTATGTCCTCCTACCTGTTGTGGGCTTCGTGGTCAGCAGACCCTCCAGGACGGACACCTCCTTGGCTGGCGCGGGTGTGGCCGGCTCCTCGTGCTCCCCGATCTCCGCCTCGGACGTCGAGTCGACCATGAAGGGCTTCAGGGTGGTGACGACGGGCGCGGCCGGCTCCATCAGGGTGACGCGGCTGGCCAGACCCAACATGGTTTGCGTGGTGATCTCGACGATGTCGTTGGGATTCGCGGTTGCGGTGGCCGCACCATCGTCGCCAGAGCCGGCATAATCACCGGAGCCGCCATCATCTCCAGAGCCGCCATCGGAAGAGTTTTCCGGCTCAGTGTCGACGCTGTTGTCGGCGCTCGTCGTGGTCTCCAGAATCAAGTTGTCGGATTCGAGTTCCTGCGGGCGGATCTCGTCCATGGACATGTCGAAGGGCAGCTCCTCGGGCGAGAGCGTGCGCTCGGGTTCCTCGGAGTCGGCGGCCGATTCGGTGGTCGCAGCCGCCATCATCTGGGCCTCGTCTCCGCTGGCTTCCTGATCGTGGTCTTCATTGGCCTGATCTTCGTTCGGCTGGTTTTCGATGGCCTGATCTTCATTGACCCGGTTTTCGTTGAACTGGTCTTCGTTCATCTGGACTTCGTTCGCCTGGACTTCGTTCGCCTGGTCTTCGTTCGCCTGGACTTCGTTCGCCTGGTCTTCGTTCACCTGGTCTTCATTCGTTGCACTCGCCTCGGCCGTCTGCTCCTTCACCTCGTCGACCGAGTTCTCGGACGCCTGCATATCGGGATAGAAAGTGATCAACTTGTCCTCGGCCTGCAGCTCCGTGGTTCCCTCCTCTTCATCCTCCTCGTTCGCCTCCTCGTGGTGTCCTTCAACTGGAGCCTCCGTCTCCTCGTGGTGTCCTTCAACTGGAGCCTCCGTCTCCTCGAAGTACGTGAACTCGTCCATCAGATTGTGTTCATGTTCGGGTTCGCGATTGTGTTCGGGTTCGGCCACCACGTTGTTCTCCGAAACGTGCGTCTCTTCGGCCACCAAATCGCCGCCGACGACGGCTCCTTCGGCTTCTGTGCCACGAATCGTGGTCGCCTCCTCGTCCATCAGATCGTTCAGGATGTCGACGATCGACTCGTTCTCGGCGAACTCGGGGTTGAGATCTCCGTGAGATTCAGTCACAGCTTCGGTTTCTTCGGGTTGTGCTTCCAATTTCACCTCCTCTTCCTCCTCCACCTTGTCAGCGCTGTCCGTGTCCATCACCTCATTGTCCAATTCGGGTTCTTGGTGTTCGGTGGGCGTGGCCATCTCCTCCTCGTGCGCCTCGAAGCTGTCCATGTTGGTGTAGTCGAGTTCCGCTGGTGCCTGAGTGGTGAATGCTTCTTCGTTGGTTTTGGTGTCCAGATCCAACGACTGCTCCGAGGGACTCATCAACGATTCCTCAGCAGGCGCCGGAACGTTGTCCACGATGGGCTCAGCTCCTTCGATCACATTGTCCAAGTCATTGTCCGATTCCTCAAGCGACTTCAGGGGTTCCTCCTCCAACTCCGACTGTTCCACATGATTCTCTTCGTTAGCTTCCGTCTTCTCGTCACTCATCTCAGTGGCATCAGCTTCCGGCACCTCTGTGATCAAGTCAGATGCGGCTTCCACGATCTGTTCGGTGGCTTCAACAGCGCCATCTGTTCCATTCTCAAGATCAGTGGCAATCTCTTCCGCCGCAGGCAGTTCATTGGACAAAGTCGTCTGCTCCAAGTCTTGTGTGTCCATCACATGCTCCAAGTCTTGTGTGTCCATCACATGCTGCTCGACACTTTCGCCATGCTGGAGATCGATCGATTCCGAGGGCATCTCCACCGATTCGACTGCTTCCTCTGTGGCCACATTCGTTTCCATCGATTGGACATCGTCGTGTTCCTCGTCCTTGACGCTTTCTTCGGGCTCCGAAGCAATGACCATGTCAATGTCAGCAGTTTCCGGTTCGTGAACGAATACCGTTGTTTGCTCTGGTTGTTCTTCGAATTCGACTTCCTGCTCTTGCTCCACATCCTCCTCATGGTGTTGATCCGATTCTGTTGCCTGTTCCAATGGTTCTTGTTGTTCGGTGTCCAACATTTGCTCAGCTTCTGTGTGCGATTCGATGTCTTGCTCGGCATCCTGGATGATTTCATTGTTGGTTTCCTCCTGCTCCACTGGTTTAGAGTCTTCCTGTGATTTTGTGTCTTCGTCTGATTTCAACTCCTCTTCTGTTGTCAATGGTTCCTGAGGTGTGGTTTCATGATACTGATTTTGCTCCTGTTCCTGTTCTTGATGCTGATCTTGCTCCTGTTCCTGTTCTTGATGCTGATCTTGCTTCTGATCATCATCATCATGCTCTTGTTCAAACTCCTGTTTATGAAGCTCCTGCTCTTGGTCCTGTTCATGAAGCTGATTTTGCTCTTGGTCCTGTTCAAAAAGCTGATTCTGCTCCTGGTCTTGTTCCTGATGCTGATCCTGCTCATGTTCCTCTTCACGCTCATGTTCCTTTTCATGCTCCTGTTCCTCATGTGGTGCACTCTCATGATCCTCCACCTTCTGTTCTTCAGCTTCTTCTTCTGTCTGGGCTTCCTCCTCAACATCCTCGCCATCCTTTTCCAACTGCTCTTCCTGCTCGGTCTCCACAGCCTGCTGTCCCTCGACCTGCTCCGGCTCCTCCACCTTCTGATTCTCCCCCTCTGCCTCGTGGACGATGGCTTCGGTGATTGCTTCTACTTCATGTTGTTGCGATTCCTCAACGTCGTCATCAACATCATTGTCATTTGTTTGGAATGTTGTTTCTTGTTTGTCAACAACATCCTCAGCGTTGGTGTTGGCTTCGTCTACGTTGTTGTTGTTGTCGTCTTCATCACTGTTGTTCTTGTTGTTGCCCGATGCAATTGTCATTGGAATTTCTGTGACTTCAACAGCATCATCTTCGGCATCAACAGCAACAACAACCGGCTCAATTGACGGCTCTCGCTCGACATCATCATCATCCGACTTGATTGCTTCATCGGACTCCTCCTGAGCCTCAACTGATCCTGTTGTTGCTCCGTCAATTTCCGCTGCTGGTGCTGCTGCTTCTGTTGCAGTTGTTGTTGCTGCTGGAGTGTTTGCAATTTGCTCGTCATCTGGTTGGTTCGCATTCTCGGAATCGATCTCTAAATATTCATCGGCCAATTGATTGAGATGATTCTCTTCAGCAATTGCTTCGCCTTCTACTTTTTGCTGCTCCTCGTCGATGGCTTCAATGTTGTTGTTGTTGTTGTTGTTATTGCTGATGTCGTCGTCACGGTTGTCAGTATCGATGATGTTGTTGTCGTCTTCATCATGGTTGTCAGTATCGATGTTATTACCGTTGTTGTTGTCGTCATCGACATTGTTGTTGTTGCTTTCATCAATGCTATTCTCAATCATCTCATGGCCATCGCTGACGTCACCAACATTCATCGCCTCAGGGACCTCGGTCGCCGACTCGTATTGTGCATTGTCAACACTTTCGTTTTCCACCAACAACATGTTGTTGCTGTTGTTATTATTTTCGCTCTCTTCAACCTGAACAATGTTGTCGTTCTCGTTGTTGTTGTTGCTGTCGTTGTCGTTGGCAATTTCTTCCTGCATCTCACTAGCATTTTCATCAACATCAGCTGCTGCTGCTGCTGCTGGTACAAAAACAACGTGTTCGGTGGTCTCATGTGGCAACTCTTCGGTCTCTTCCGCCTCCGGCTCCTGCTCCTCTTCGTCCATATGATGGATGTCTTCCTGCGAGGTCTCGTAGTCGAATTTCATGGTGTCGGTGCCGCCAACTGCCTCTGGTGCCTCTGGGTCATTGTGTTCTTCCTCCTCGTAGGCAGCTTCATCGACGTGGTGCTCTTCTTCTTGCATAGTCTGCTCATGCAACTCCTCCTCAGCGTGGTGATCTTCTATTTGGTGGTGGTGATCCTCCTCCACCACTTGGTTCTCTTCCACCAAGTGTTGATCTTCCATTTGGTTATCATCAGTCGTCTGGTTATCATCGGACGTCTGGTTTTCCTCAGCCGTCTGGTTCTCCTCAACCATTTGATGAGCTCCTTCCGTCTGATTCTCCTCCACTTTCTGGTGATCCTCCTCCACTTGCTGATCATCCTCTTCGACCTGATGATCCTCTACCGCCTGATGATCCTCCTCCATTTGTTGATGATCCTCCTCCATATGATCTTCCTCCTCCTTCTCCTCGTGATGTATGGTCTCATCCTCCAATGGCTGTTGTGTCTCGATCGAGTTCAATGTGGTCTCCTCCTCCACATGTTGCTGCTTCATCTCCTCTTGTTGTTGCTGAACCTCCTCTTGTGACTGCTGAACCTCCTCTTGTGACTGCTGAACCTCCTCTTGATGTTCCTTTACCTCCTCTTGTGGCTGCTGAACCTCCTCTTGATGCAATTCCATCTCATGCAGTTGCTGTTCGGTCTCCTGCACTTGCTCCGGCTGCTCCACGGCCTGCTCATGTTCATGTTCCTCAGCCTGTTCCTGTTCGTGTTCCTCGGCGTAGTCGTCCTCGATCTTGTACGGATAGTCGTCGACGGCGGCCAACTCGGGTGCACTGGTTGCCACCTCATCCATCGATTCTTCGGTGGTGGCGGCGGCGACGTCGACTGCGGTGGTCAGACCCTGATGGCCCGTTGTCTCGGCAGCGACGGACTCAACCTCGGCCACGGTTTCCTCATCATCGTCGTCGGCGGGGATCGCGAATTTCGTGGGCTCCTCGACGATGTCGGCCTCCTCGATGCTGGACGGTTCCGCTTCGGTGGACGCCTCGACAAGTGCTGGTGCTTCTGTTGTCGATGTAGTCGATGTGGACGATGTGGTCGATGATGTTGTGGATGATGTTGTTGTGGTGCTTGTTGTTGTTGTGAAGCTCGTTGTTGTTGGTGTGTTGGTGGTGGTGGTGCTGCTGCTGGGGGCGATGGTCAATATTGAGTCATTATCCGCACACCGACCCGCGATCAACTTGAACGGCGCCGTGCACTGGCAGCGGCCGAAGAGATTCGGGATCAGGAAATCGCAGTGCGTCCGCCCGTCGAACATCTGACAGTGGGCGTGGCTGTAGCAAACCGCACCGGGATGGGCGGCTGTAGGTAGACAAAAAGAGAGAGAGAGAGAGAGAGAAAAGAAAAAATTAAAGTTAGCAAATATGAATCATGCAAATAATTACAATCAGAGGAGGAGAAAATGCTTTGGGAACGAAAGAATGAATTTAATTAGAGGTTATTTTCCGCAGTGCAGCCCATGGGAATCCGTGGAGCAGCACGAGGAACCCCCGGAGACCACCGGTGGATGGATGGATCGGGTGGAATGGAATGGTAGGTATTCACAGGCCTCATCAGCATTCCTGGCGTCGTTCAGAGAGAGACCCGCGAGGTAAAGGAAACGGTGGACCACCTAAAAGTCCTCCCCTGGGATGGGGATCGGGATTTTCTCGAGGAATTCCCAAAGACTGCAAATTAACAATCCACGTCATAACAATAACAACAGCAGCAATAACAAAAACAATAATAATAATATCCACAAATGCAACAATAAAAACTTCAATAACGAGAACTATAAAAGCAGCATGAAAAACAAAAACAACAATAACAATAAGAACACGACAACAACAAAGGACACATATACTAAAAAAAACAATAATAATAATAATGGCAATAAAATCTTGGTGGAAAACATTTTTCTCATTCCATTTGCAATTTTTCAGATGATTCTTTGAATTTTTCCCAATCCCCAACAAATTCTTGCCTCCTCCTCCTAATTTTCCTCTTCATCATGCATTCCTTGGGAATTCACGAATCGACACAGGGAGATGGGGAGAGTGTGACAGAGAGATAGTGAGAGAGAGAGAGACAGTTGGAAGGAAGGACGGACGGATGGTCTTTAAAAATGCTTCGCGTGGAGATCGTTGGACATTTAGCGTGCTTATATTGCTTTTTTTTGTTCTTTTTGTATATGGATTGTATTTCTGGATTGTTATTGTTGTTGTTAAGGTGATTTTTTTGTAGTTGTTTTTTTTTTTGTGCCCACTGCACCTGTGGAACATCTCGGTGTCTCGGGTGACCCACTTTCCGCCCAACCTCCAGGCGGCTGGCACCCATGCAATGCGAGCTTTCAGCATGTGGTTTCATCCTGATGGAGCTCAACCTGTTTTCACTAGTTTCGCGGCAACAGCTTCTTCTTCTTCATCTTCTACTTCTTCGATGTTGTCGTCGTTTCATACTGGTTGTTGTTGTTGTTGTTGTACATGTTGCTGCTATTCAACTACTTGTCGTCGTCAATATCGTTGTCGTTGTTGTTCTTATTTTTGTTCTCTTCTTACTTGGCCAGATCGAAGAAGACGACGTCGACGACACGCAGTTCGCGTCAAGAGTATTTGTTGCTGGGATTGCTAGTGTTGTTTTTGTTGTTGGAATTGCTATTGCATTTGTTGTAATTGCACTTGTGGTTGCTGTCGCTCGTCATTCCACTGGAAGTCAATCTCGGCCGCCCCTGCTGGGATCCCATAAATTGTGTGGCCGCAAATTGTGTATTGCCAAGTGTAAGAGAGAGGCGGACAGAGAGAGAGGCACAGATAAAGAGACATAGAGGGAGACAAAGAGAGAGAGAGGGGCGACTGAGACTGGGTTGGGTTGGTCACCACGAAAGCGACGAACGGTGTCCATGTCGATTTGAGGCCTGCACGACCCGAGCTTCCTTGCAATGTCCGAAAAAGTAACCCCGATGACCGTGGGAGAAACCATTGGCTCTCGGTCTCGATTCCGCGGTATTGATCGGAAATTGAACTGAAAATGTGTCCGACCCACACCTGACCCAAGGCCACAAGAAGAAGAAGAAGGAGAATGATCTTCTTGAATATATCTTTCGGGCAGTGAAGAGAATCCCTTTGATCTTTTCTCAAAAGCGACTTCTCTTCCGCTCTTTTGCTGTTTTCTCTCCAATAGATGAGTGAAAAAGAAAGACGTGGAGGATGGGACGAGAAGACGATCGAACGGTCGGCAGGTTCACAGAAGAACAGCTGCTCATGGGGCGCACTCGTAACCCATTGAGCGATCGCTTTGGATTGATGCGCCGGCGCTTCTCTTCCCCTCATTCCCCGCATCGATCGACCATCCATCTATCCATCCACACATCTACCCATCCATCCATCTGTCCGTCCGTCCGTCCATGGAACAACCATGCAGCGGTGACCATCGGTCTACGTCTACGTCTATTCGTTTCTGAACTTGTCCGTGATTTTTACCATTCTCAACTTCATGTGTTTCTCCTCCTCTCCTTCGTCTCGCTCACCTATAAAGCTATTCATTCGTCTTTATGTCTTTCTGTCTGTCTGTCTGTCTGTCTGCCTGTCTCTCTGTTCAAGTATCCATTCATCTCTCCGCTCATGCACCAGTCGTCCGCTGTCCGACTTTCGGCCGACATGCAGCGATGTCAATGGCAATGCGTTGTCTTACATGGAATTGTTCGCGGCAACAGTTGCAATGTTGCAGTAGCAACAGCAGCAGCCGGCCAGTGGCAACGTCATCAACAACAACAACAATAACGATAACAATAATAACAATCAGCTGCATGATTTCCTGGGAAAAGCAATTGACAACAACAGCAACAACAGCAGTAGCAACAACACACGCCAGAGATAGAGCAATAAAAAAACTCACACACGTGAATCCCAGTTGTTGAGGAGAAGAGAAATGTGTATAATAAAAATGAGAAATATATTCCAATGACATGACTAGGGCGGAGGAAGTAAGTTCACGTGTATCTGTGTCACCAATGGTGAGAATGTGCAGCAAGTGGAAGGGAGAGAAAGACAGAGGGAACGACCGAAAGACAGGAGTTCGGAGAAGGTTCCTTCCTTCCAGACATTAATCGCGGACTCTAAGAGAGGGAAAGGAGATATATGCGCAAGAAGAAAGGAAGCAAGATAGAAAGAAGAAAGAAATCAAGATAGGGCGAAAGAAAGAAAGAGGGAAAAACTTAATGGTAAAACTTGATAATGAGATAGCAACAGGCAGACAGACACACATTGAGGAAACGATCAGAACTTTCTCTTAGAATGTGTCTCCGTTCTCATGCTTCATACAACTGCACCATCGTACTATCTAGCTGCAGGTCCGTCTTTCTGTCTCTCTGTCTGTCCATCCGTGTGTCTGTCGGTTTTTAAGGTTCTGCAGAAGCAGTTGCATGGCATGCATTTCATACTTTAGAGAGACTTTATTATGGCCTCTTACTTTGGTTTATCACTCGAGCAGCTCACGAGTGAATTGTTAACTCGGTATTGCTCCGTTATATGGTCAACCTCTCTCTCCTTCCTTCCTTCTTTCTTTCTCTCTCCATTCCTCCTTCTGTCTCCCTGTCTTCCCCTTCCCCTTGTCCTTCTTCCTTCCCCTTTCCCATTCTCCAATTGCCAATCGAAATGAAATGGAACGGAAAATAAAAAGAAATTAAACCTTTCACCATCTTGTTGGGCCATCCTGTGTGAACTATCCTATCCCGATCCGTCCTCTTCTCTCTCTCTCTCTCTCTCCCTCGTCTCCTCCTTCGCCCCTTTCCATCTAATTCCGATATAAATCTAGGCCTTAATATGAGAAGGTTTCATTGCTTCTTCATCTATTCTCTTTCCCCCACTCCTGTTTCGAATTTATTGAACTTAATTTTCGTTTTTGGTGGAAATCCTAAAGTAGTTTTTGTTGTTGTTTGGTGTCTCTTGTCGATGGGCAACCTTTAATTGGCTGCACTGACTGACTGACTGAACGAGTGAGCGAGCGGATTAACGATGGAACCAACGAACGGTGAACCTGCAACAACTCATTCCGAGAGTTCAACGCGAGGAGATCGCGACCGGCGCAAACAACCTGGTTAATTATGTGGGGTCCAAATTAACCAGAACAAAGGTGCACGAGTAGACATGGGAGGCGCACCAGCCACGGCCACGACAGACAGACAGACGGACATGGAGACAGACGTCGAGGTGGAAACAGAGACAGGTGGGAAATGGGAGCAGATCCAGTGGAGAGAAACCACAATCGAGGCAAGTTCAACCGAGAGAATGAGAGGGAAACATATAGATAGAGATAGACAGATAAACAGACAGTAAAATAAATTAAGTCAGACAGCTACAGCGATAGAGACAAAGCTAGAGAGAGAGACAGAAAAACTCCTACTCGTATTTCGGGAGCAGAAAAGAAAGGGTCTCGATGGGCGAAATGAAAGCTCGTTCTGTCCTCGTTCATGTTGTCCAATTACACATTTTGACGTGTGTCCAAGAAGTAACTAAGAACAACAACAACAACATGATAAATCACAACAACATCAAGAAACAAACAACAATATTAATGAGAAGAACTAAAGCTAAAGCTAACTAAATAAAAATCGCGAACAATCTGAAGGCCATGTGCGAGTGGAGACAAGATCAAGGCACAGCTGATCGCAGCTGATCTGTTCAACCGATCGTCTATCTGTCTGTCTCTCTGTCCACCGGTCCGTGTGCCGTTTGTCTGTCTGTCTGACTATCTGTCTGCCTCTGTCGACCACCTGCACATTCGTCTTCCGTTTGGCCAAGCAACATGGTCCACCTTTTGGCCAACAAATACAGTCAGCGAAGATCATGGTAACATTGACAACAACAACAACAACAACAAAGAACAATTATATGAAAAAATAATGGCTCAAATGGTCATACGGTTCATGTGAAGAAGAACAAGATTATGTGTGAAATATGAATGAAACTTTTGGTTTTAATTGTGGTGCAGGAGTTTTTTTTTTGTTTTTTGTTATTCTTGTTGTAAGATTCAACAAGGTGGCCAAAAGAGTTGACCAACTGGAAAAACCTCTTCTAAGACATTACCTTGTCATGCTATATCCCATTATGGTCAACCTGTACTTGGTCGATTTATTTTATGTCATATTTTCAAATACTACTCATATCTTATGATTATTGTTTTCATTGAAATATTCCAACATGAAATTCCTCTGAGAAATTCAAGGTATTTTTTTCCTCAATTTCGGTATTTTCATTCACTCTTCATAGCCTCCCATAGATTTGACTACATGGTCACATGGCCCAGCCCCAGGTGTTCCTGGTATTCTGATTGTCCTCTTCCACCCCGCTCCCAACCAACCAAGATCCAACTCCGAAACCCGAAATCCCGCTACTATGGAGAACAATGAAAACGAGGGAATGCGTGTGAGTGAGAGAGAGAGATAGAGAAATAATGTGATTGAGGGAAAACGAGAGGGAAGATTTATGAGGAACCGCGTTCTCGGGTTCCGATTCGGTGCACGTTTCTTTAATTGAAACTGTTTTGAATTTCTTTATTACGGATGCGATTCGCGAACCAAGTACATACAATCATAACAACAACAACTACAGCAATAACAACTACAACAACATAATCAACAACAACAACAACAAGAATAAAATCAGTAACAACAAAAACCATCAACAACAACAATTACATTTACAACATATACAACAATAAATTTAATGTAGGTGAAAATAAGGAGAAAGAAAACGAAGAAGAAGAAGAACATGTATGGTTAGCATAAAACTGAGGCATTTTACTTTTCTTCTTCTATGGCACAAAAGACTTTTACAATAACAACAACAACAACAAGAAAAACAACAATAGCAACAAACAAAACAAATTATATAAATTGAAAGTAACAACTGTTCATGTTATTCTTCTTCGTGTTGATGATGTTGTTCTTTTTATTATTATTGTTATTGTTGTTGTTTTTATTATTGTGTATTCTCGTTTCGGTGATATTGTTGTTGCATGCTTTTTTGTTATTATTGCTGTAGTTGTAGTTCCATTGAACCTGTTCATTGTGATCTCCTATCGGGTTCTGGTCTCTCTTTTTTTTGTTATTGTTACTGTTCTTGTTATTGCCGCGATCGAGAAAGTATGCCAGTCACACACATACACACACACACACGCACATATAAATGTGTGATCGCCTGTGTATGATGGAGTATGTGAAATGTTGCTTTAAATAGCAAGTCGCCAACATGTACGAGGCTGCAACAATTGCCACAATGATTGAATTGAGTTCTTTCTTTCGTATTGTGAATTTATTTCATTTTTATTATTTTCCCATTGTTGTTGTTATTGCACTCAGTGTGGTTTCCTCCGATTTGAAAGTATTCCATATGTATATGATTTTCACAATTTATTGGGACGACTTAAGTTATTTTTTTATTAAAATTTATGAATTTTTTTTTACGAGTTTTACTTCTCACCGAATTAGTTCCTAACAAATTTGATTCTTTCTTTTTTTTCTTGACTATGAACTATATCTAATTAAATCAATTCAAAAACTCAATAAATTCTTCTCTAAAGCTCTTATTGTAGATTTCCCTTAAAATCCGCCTCTTCGGGCGAAAAGAATCTCATCTGAAATTTTATTCCCCTATCATCGTTCCTCAGTCGCAACCCAAGCAAACTCAGAAATATATACACGATCATCATTCATGATCACATCACAATTATTTCCCAAACAATTTCT
Organism: Coelopa frigida; assembly: GCA_017309665.1. Taxonomy (NCBI): domain Eukaryota; kingdom Metazoa; phylum Arthropoda; class Insecta; order Diptera; family Coelopidae; genus Coelopa; species Coelopa frigida. The sequence goes on from CM029563.1 coordinate 24,405,896, forward strand.
CAGGAATTGAAAGAACCAATTATGGAAATAAGTCAAATAAGTCAACACCACATTCACGGCAACTCCGCACAAGCCTCCGTGGAATCCTCCTCATCGTCGACATCGTCGTCCACCATAATCAGGCAGACATATCATCCATTCTGGTTCTCTATTTACATTCCCTCCTTGTCGCGCTCACTATTTCGATTCTATCTCTTTCGGTCGATTCTATTTCAGAAAACCATTCCTTCCAAGTCTTTCCGCTCTATGTATGCACAAGTATGTCTGTGCCAACCCATGACCATTCCTCTCAATTCATGCAACCGAATCGACATGTGATCGCGAACAACCGATGCATTGACAACAGCAATAACAACAAAAAATACATGCAACAATGTCTACAAAAACAAGGTCTACAACAATTTCAAGCAACAACAGCCGGAGCAACATGCTTAACTTGAACTGCAACATCGCCAACTTCTACTTTCAATCTATGGCTAATCCAAGGTAATTAACTTACTTAGTAGCCATTAGAGGCGATTCTTGGACGTTGTTTCCCTTTTGTGCCGTTCTCTCTCTTTCCCCCCTCTCTCTCTCTCTCTTTTTCTCTCTCTCTCTCACACACACCCCTCCTTTTACTCTCTTTCTGCTTTTCTGGATCATAGCCAGAAGGTGAACGATCGGATCTGTAGCATACGATCGTTGCCTTTCTATAAAAGAGATAATTGTCACGCCTGCTTATATAGTTTGGCTTCAACTTCTCTTGTTGTTATTATTCTTTTTGTTGACGGTGATTTTGTTGTTATTGTGATTCTTGTTGCTGGTATTATTCTTGTTAGTGGTATTGGTCATGTTGTTCCTGTAACTATAATCTGATTATCGTTCGATTGAAGTATTTGGCGCCAATGTTTCCAGAGTTTACTTCAATATTGAACACTCTTTGCTCTTGTTGTTGTTCTTTGAAATCTTGCTGTTTCAATCTTCTCAATGTTGCTGCTCTTCTTGTTCCTTTCAATGTTGCTATTACTGTTATTGTTGTTGTTGTTGCTGTTGTTATCCATCGATTACAATCGATTGATATGTTCACACCTTCGTGGTGTAATGAGTGTGAAACTCATGACTCAAGAGTTCTTCCCCATTCCGTCCGTCCGTCCGTCCGTCCGTCCGTCTGTCCGTGAGGCGTCTGTACGATTATCTATCCGAGTCTTTGTCCACTCGGGTGTCTGTCTAAGAGTCTGGAGACCCTCCGTCCCCCTCCTCGTTAGGCTCTTCAATGTATAAACGTGACTGGGAATTTTCACTCGATCTTGATATTAAAAACTTGTGAATCATCCAACTGTCGAGAAGTTACATCGATTCTGTATTCACTGAGGTTAGTTACAAACACGAACCTCCCATAGACCCTTGAGTAGCAGGGAATAAAAAGATGATACTCGGATTCTGCGATTGACAATCAACAATTTTTATTCTCTTTACAACGCATGACAAAACATAACAATTCTTGTTGTTATTATACATCTACCATATAGTGGTTATCTATCGATTGGTCGGTATCAATATGGTAATGCAGTCTCTGTCCGTTTTCTGTGTGTGTCATCCGCCAAAATCATCTCTCTCAATCTCTCTCTCTCTCTATCTCTTTCTACTTGTCTACGGAAACCTATCGGCTATCTTTGCAATTTCTGCGTACTTACGTCCAAGACACGTGTGCTTGCGGAATTGTAGAAATCCTTCGACACAACGACATGCGCCGTCCGAGCAACTGCTGTTGGCCACCTTCATCGTGCACTGATCGTCCAAAATACAGTCGCCACCCAGGAGTTGAGCTGCAAAAAAACGAAAAAAAAATAAAAAATAAATAAAAACGAAAATCAAATAAAGCCGATGATAGAGTAAAATGGACATGGACAAACAAACGCTTGACCACTTCTTCGAGGGGGAGAAGCACCGGGACAAGGAGACGAGGAAGTGCAGCTGGAGATGACTAGGATGAGGCTGGGACTGAGGCTAGCCACATGGTATGGTATTGGCCAGAGATGGAGGCAAACAAGCCAAGCCAAGCCAAGCTAGGCTAAGCGAAGACAACTCCAACTCGAGCCGTGCACTCAACTCAACGCAAGAATTTCAAATTCAAATAGAATTTTTAGAAATGGGCGCGTCCGGGTTGCGCAGCACTTGTGCCAACTGACCGTTCAGGCAGCATCACATCGATGGCCATGTGACGGTGGCGTGACCAGGGGAGAGAAGAGGGGACGACGGCGGTACACGATTCTCTCCGTGTGCTGGTGGAGAAGAAGGAGGAAGAGAGTTGAATTGTGTGCCACGGATGCACACGCGGTTTGTTGACAAATGGCGTAAACAAAGCGAATCATAAAACAAACTCACACAAAGGCGTTATTTTCCACTTTGCCATGTTCTCAACCTCTCTCCCTCTCTCTCTCTCTCTCTCTCTCTTTCGGCTTTTCTCCTTCCTTCTATTTCTTCTATTCTTTACCGGTGTTTCTTCCTTTGCCGCTGAGTGTTCGTTCTTTTATTGGTAAAAATGTTAAGTAGATTTAGAGGAAAAGCGGGTCAAATGCGCAAACGCAAACGCATAAGCAAATGCAATAACAACAACAACAAACACTCACGCCTTTAGAAACAACACGAAGAACAAGCAGAGAGACAGAGAAACAGACGGAAAGACAGACCGACAGATAAACAGCCGAACAGGACGGACGGACGGACAAGGAGCCAAGAACACAAATGACATTATTTGCTTGGGACAGAACTCTGTTTAACATCTTTCTCAAAATGAGGACGAAACACTGCTGTTGTCGTTGCTTCCTCGCTCTGTCTCTTCACCCCTTCACTGTCTTCCTCTCCCCCTCTCTCGCTGCCTTTGTTCAAAGGAAAAGGCCTGTGTAGGTTGGGTCTCGCCCGGGCGGCTCGTTGTACTCACATGACAAACAGCTGGTCGCATTGTACTGGACAAAGTAGGGTGCGCACTCGCAGTATCCGTTGGCCGAGCATGTGCTGCCTTTTATGAAGTCCGTGCAGTCCATGTCATGTTGACATTTCGAACCCAGCTCCGTGCCCGATGCACTCCTATTGCACAGCACTGTGATGAGCAGAATCTGCAAAAAGAGAACGACAGAGGGAGAGATGAATTTATTAGTTAGACTCCAGCGATATGTCTCAATGGAATTTTAATAGTGGTTTTAATAAATAGTGGTTTTAATAAATAAAGGTCTTATAAATAAAGGTCTTATAAATATAGGTCTTGAGATAGGTCTTAAGAAGAAAAATTACCCAATTTAAAGTCTAATTTTTGATTCCAACCTTTTTAGATCCTTTCATATTATAACCTCTACTTTTAATCCATTATTATACATACATTAATTAGATAGTTTTAATAAATTGAGGTCTTGAGATAGGCCTTTTAGAAGAAAAATTACCCAATTTAAAGTCATCCAACCTTTTTAGATACTTTCATATTAAAACCCATATTTGTTATTCATTATTATATACATATATTATTATTATTATTTTGGCCCACAGTGATATAAACTCATAATCTGAAAGTCTGATTTCACAACGGTTTTCGCCTGTTGTCTTAGTTCTTCATGCGAAATTTCCACCCATTCCTTTCACATTTCAATCCAGGCAAGTTCAAACCCCAACCAGCCGACCGAAGGAAGGAAGGAACGAACCAACCAACGACAGGTAATTAAACCACGAACAGACAATGAACATCATGTGACCAGAATCACCGTGTTTTGTTCCTACGTCAGTGGAAGCAGAAGATAGGGAGATAGTCAGACCGACAGACATACAGACAGATAGACAGATAGAGAGGGAAGAGAACCTTTCGTGATTTTCTTCGGATAGAAATCAAAATAAGAAAAACAACCGGCTGTCAAAGCGCTCATTAAATAATTATTGCAGAAAATAAAAATAGAATCATAGACAAAGGCGCAATGGCCGTAATTATAGGCCAACGACAGACTCAAGAGGCAGGCCGACCGAGAGACAGACAGCCAGAACAGAACACAGATAGAACATCACGAGTACAGCCCATTGGGAATTGATGATGGTATTTAATTGGAAATTTTCTTGGAAATTATTGAATATTATCGTATAATATTCCAAATTTTATCGAAAGAAAATTATTGTAAATTAAATAAAAATTAATGTCTTACTCAAGATCCCGCAAGATACTCGTAATAATAAAATAAAATTTCTTAATCAAGACTTAAACGTAAATCTCACGTAACCAGTAACAAGCGGTAAGATTTTAATAAACTAGAAAATCTTTGTTATTCATGTTAGTGTAATGTTTAAATTTATTACTTCATTTAATACTCGTCTCTAATTAAATTCTTAGCTCAAGCTCTTCAACGAAAACGACTAAATTGCTTACAAAGTCACAGAGAGTGAGACAGAGAGAGATAGAGAAAGGGAGAGAGGGTGGATCGCAGTCGAGATGAAGATGATGATGAGGAGATGGAGATGTGGAGAAAATGTGATGTTTAACTTGCCATAAAACTAACTGTTGCTAACGTTATTTCGTATCGTCGACTCTGGGATTCTAAAAGGAGTCCGAGGAAGACCTACGCATACGATACAAGGGAACTATGGTAATGCTTACAAGAAAGAGACCTGAGACCACTCATTATTTGCCTGTTTCTGCTTCTTTACAAATTAATTACAGACAATGGCGACTAGACATGGAGTACATGGTCATAGACCGTACCAAATATTACTCCATCACACCACTATACCAAACCATACCATACGATATGATGCGATGCGATGCCCATGGGGAAGGGCAACGTACTGAGCGAATTCGGAATATTCTATGAAATGGTTGCTGAATTTCTAATTATAGAGTGCGTGAGTGAGGCTAGCACATGACCAGACGGAGGCTTTTTGGCCTGGCAAAATACAGTTATACAGAGTATACACAGAAATTTATATATGTTGTATAAGAGTGTGTAATTTTATCATAAGTGAACGTTATGGAAACATACGGTAGTCTTCATTCACAAACTAGTGCACGGTTTTTAGTGGTTCTTGGCATCCTCTTTTTACTCTGTTCTATTTTTCTTTTCCCTCCATGCTATTGCTGCAACTAACATATATTTAAAAATTACTGTTCTATAAAATGTTATGGGTATATTTTTTGTTCCTTCTGATAATGAAGAAACATCGAAAATTGATCGCCAGAACCCTGTTGGAAGAACAATAATTGGGTGGCAACTCGTGCAATAAATGTCTTATCTAATTATAGAGAAGAATCGAGGAAGAGAAGGATGATAGTGACGATGATGATGAGGATGTGGATAATGTTGGAAATAATTAAGCACTTCCACCGATTGGGCTTTCGACCAAATCCTTCACGTGTTTCGTGTTTGATATCGAAAATCTCAAAATTATGTGGAATCAATTTGTGGCCAATTAATTAAGTTTAACGAACTCATTGCGGTCTACCTCAATTCGATAGACGATCTATAATTAGAGCTAAAGGGGAAAATATCGTTCTAAGTGTTTGTGGGAAAATCTCTGCTATGGGGAGCAAAAGCTGTTTGAATTTCTCTATCAATAGTTCTAATTGAAATCCATTACCTAACCGTAGTTCAAAGACCTTTCGAGCACGATGAACGAATTCAGATCGAAGATATTTAATTACTTTAATCCCATTTTATAAACATTTAAATTTAAACTCTATTGCTAGTGAACTCTTTTCGAGAAAATTCCCCACAACAATTATTGATTATCTTCAGATATTCTATATTTATATGATTCGGTGACTCTGGACTCATTCCTCGCCTTTCTATCCTAACAGAAGCAACGAGAAGAGCAGGGGGGGAAGAGGAAATAGCACGAGCAATTATCTAAAGGTGTCGCTCTCTAAACGTTTCCAAATAGAAAATCTCTTCGCGAGATCAAAACAAAGCCAAATCGGTAGACCCAATTTTCGCTGTCACCGTGGACGACGGTTCTTCTTCATCAATAAAAGCAATAACAACAACAATAGCAATTACGACAACAATAACAACCACGACGACAACGACAACAACAACAACAAGAAAAAGATGAACAACAACAACTTGAATGAATATAATAACTGTTATCGCTGTCACTTGTCAGCTCCCCGTGGAGCACTTCAATTGATCACACTTCGGATTTCTGATCGCCTCCGTTCAGTTTCGGTTCTCTTTGGCTCCCCATTGATCCGTCTGTCTGTCTGTCTGTCTGTCTGGCTGTCTGTCTGTCCAACCATCCATTGATGTTCCTTTGGGATGACAATGCCAATAACAACAACAACATCAATAATAATTCCATTCAATATCGATTTTTCCAGCAATTTTCTCCCCTCCCCCTTTCTTCCCCTCATCGATTGTTCTTTCATTCAATGTTCTTGCGGACAATGTTGAAATTGTTGCTGTTGCTTTGATGTTGGTGCTGCTTGCGGCGTTGTTGTTGTTGTTGTTGAAGATGGCATTTCTTTTGAAAATGTTTTTGTTATTGTTGTTGTTTTGGTTTCCGAGGATGATGATGATGATGATGTTTTCCATTCCTTTGTCACTCGGCGCGTTTCTAATGGTTTTCTAATAAGCTTTTTACGATCGCGATCGGAGAATCAATAAACATTTAATTACAGCATCGATCGCACCGAGCCACCAGCCTCATCAATATCAATTACAACAACAATAGGAACAACAGTTACAATCGCATTGATGGAGAATCTGTGTTGGCCACAGTTTAAGCCATTTATACGAACGTAGTTTGTACCACTTACGGCTTATTTGTTCACTTCCTTCGAGCGTTGGCTGCGTTTCGTTTCATGGCCCAATAATAATTCTCATTCTCTCTCACTCTGGCGCACTCTTTTCCTCTCTCCCTGTCTCTATCTTGCATTTCTCTCTATATTTGATATTTTCCCCTCGGTGTTCTTTATGCCGATTGTTGGTGGTATAGTAGTTGTGTTGTTGTTATTGTTGGTGATATTCATTTCACTGATATTGTATTTCCCATTGATTGGGGCGAGCTTTCTAACGCTTTTATGGTACGAAATGAAGCAGAACATCGGGTCGTGATCGTCGATGAGTTTTCAATGGGTTTCCCCATTGAAGATCGGGGTTGAAACATAGACAGAGACGGACGGACGAATGAATGGGTTTCGCATAAATGGGTTATATTTGGTTTGTTTAATTTGTGGGAAGAAAGTCTGTGGAAGAAGCAGGCTAATACCGATCACCGTAGCGATCGCTTAGGGTCAAAGCCTGTTGGACGCACTTCCCGCATAATGGCCGTGGAAAGATCGTTCTGTAAGACGATCTTGCGATCGTTAGTTTCAGTTCTGAATATCTCGTTGGTTTCAATACTGATTACAGTTTCTTTTTCCATATAGTATGTAGATATATTGATCATGTTTATATTACTATCCGAATATATCGATCGACTCGAAGCTGACGAATATTGAATGAATTATTGATTTTTGATGGAACTTGTATAAGAAAATGATAGTAAAGAGATGGTATTCGTCAAACCAAACATATAATTCCTTTTATAGTTTTCTCCTTTCTTTTTCTCTTTCCCCTCCCTCTGACTTCGGGTGTGGAGGAAAGGTCTTTGGTATATTTTCAAATTACAGCTTTAATTAGTTTCCTTACGATAACATAGAGAGTCGAACATAATTCGTTTCGCACTTAAAATGGTAAATTGATTTTACAATGAGTCCTAAATGTCTTCAATACTGACCTCCAGAGACTGAATCCTGATGGAAATTCCGTAAAAAGAAGAATTAATTTACCGAAGACCTAGCAAATTTTATGATCTTTAATTTGATTTTGTTTTCCTGTTCGACTGACAGACAGCGTGAGAAGGGGGGAACGGTAACAAGAGAGGGAGGGTGAAACAGAAGAAGGAACGAAATCCATCCACAGAAACATCAACAACATTCACCGATTGCAGGCATCGTTCGAGCTGTCCGTGAACTATGTGCCTCAGTCAATTGGCCGACGATGTCTGATGTCCGTCCGCGTGTCAGTCAGGAGGCATGGGAGGTTGGATGGCTAGATAGCTGTCTGAGCTGTCTGGATAGTTGGCCAGCTAGTTCTCTGAACTTGATGACTTGTTCTCGGGATGGTCCGGCGAATTCTCTACACTCGCTCATTGTTGGTTCACCTCCCGGTTGTCGCTGTCCTTCCTCCTCCTGGCTGTCTCTGTCCCTCATCCTCATGGCTGTCCCTCCCTCTAGTTTGTCCCTCAACCTGTCTGCATGGCCAGACGGCTGTCAACCAATCCACCTAACCGTATGTCTATCCATCCACCATCTGTCCACACGACTAGCCGGATAAGCAACTGGCAATCCGTCAAAATATCGCGTTCGCCTCTCCGTCCGACCGTTCGTCCAACCGTCTGTCTGTCTGTCTGTCTGTCTGTCCGTTCATCTGTCTGCCCCTAGGTTTGGGATCGTTGTGTTTTTGTTTTTACGATTCCTCGTTTGGGCTCGAGCAGGAAATGCAGATGCAGCCATGTTGCAAAGTAATTTTGTAAATTAACAACCACAACAACAATAACAACAACATAACAAACAATACAACAATAACAAGCAAGCAGAAATTACTAAAAGAAAATACTCGTAAAACACTTCGAGAAGCGAAGGGAAATATATTTCGATTCGTCTCGACGTTGGAGTCTACTTCTAGGCGTTCCCCACAGGAATTTGCAAATATTTTCAGCTAATTAAGAAGACCAATTGAGCCGGCCCAAAGAAAGAAATAATGAGCCAAAGAACGGGAGGCAGAGAGAAAGAATGCCAGAAAGAGGGATAGAGGGAGGGCGAAGGAAAGGAATTCTTATTCTCATTATGATCGATCCTCGAGCCTTTCCAACGAAGAAACCTTCTACTCTTTTAGACCTTCGTTCCCATCAACTGTGGACGAATGAAATGACTGACTGTGTATGTGTGTCTGTCCTGTCCATCTGTCTGTCCGTCTGCCTGCCTGCCTGTCTGTCTGTCTGTCTGTCTGTTGGCGGCAACGATGACGATCCGGCAACGCCAAGGCTCAATATAACTCGAGAAGAAGGAAGGAAGGCGTAATTTAGGATCATAAAAATTTCAAATTATGTTCGTGTTGTTGCCGACGATGCATGCAAATCTCAGAGAGAGCGAGAGAAGGAGCCTAAGAATCCAATAACAACAACTAACCAGCAATAACAACAAACAGGATTACTTGCATGCAACCAGAACAACAGCAACAACAACAATAATAATAAGAACACTAACAACAAAAAATAGGAACAAGAAAAACAAATGCTTTGAAACAATCCTCGTGCTGCGTGATTCCGTTTGTCTAATCAAGCAGCAATAGCAACAGTTGCTGCTATTGCTGCTGCTTCCACTCAGACCATGTAATGAGCCAAAGTGAGGTTTTCAACGACTTCCAGACGATGTCTGTCCGTCCGTTCGTCCGTCCGTCGGTCTGTTCGTCCCAGTTACGCGTACGTTACGTGCCGGTGCGTCTATTTACGAGCCTCCTGCTTAACGAGTCCCGATCGGCGGTCGCTCGTGCACGCATTTGAAAAAAACTGCCGACTATTTTTATGTTTTTTGCAAATTAAAAAATGGGCGGCCACCGGAGGGCATCGGAGGCGAAAGGGGGGCGGAAGTCAGCATCCAATGTTGTTGCAGGGAAATTTAAATGCTTTTGAAAATTCCAACAAGAAGGGAAGAAGACTAGTTAGAAGCTCACGCCGGACAAGGAGGAGGAGGAGGAGGAGAAGGAATCTGTGTGTGTGTGGAAAATCCTGAGAACTCCAGAGATTCCCAGAGCAGAAGCCGAAGGCGCAGAAGGATCAAAGCGATGGGAATCGTCTGCAGATGAAGCAGAGGCCGCAACTTGAGTTGAAGTTTTCCCAAGGTGAGAGGAGAAAACGAGAAGGAGAACGAGATTCACGAATTAAGGTCTGTAGAAAGTCGATCGTGTAGATCGGGGAATGGTGTTAATGATCGCGAAATATAATTTAAATATCCGTTCATTTACGACTTGGCGGAGACTCGAAACGTAGTCGACAGGAAGTCGAAAGAAAATGGGAAAACTACTAAAATATAAAGTCGAAAGGAAGTCCAAGGGAAATGAGAACAACTAGTAAAATTTACAGGATCACTTAAAACGCATCGCAGCAAAGTGTTCATTAAAAAGTCGGAGAGAAAAAATAAAAATCGAATGGCCGAGAGAATGAGAAGAAACCTCCATTCGACATGTCCGAGATTCGATTCGGTCGGACTGGCGAGACTCGGTCGAGACGTGAGCGACGCCCACCATTCATTTCACGCGGAATTAAAAAGAGTTGAACGGGGTTTTAATTACCGCCAAGAGGAGGCAGTCAACAGCCTACAGACAGACCTACTAACTGACTGACTGACTGACTGGCTGAGTGGGAATGAGAATGGAAATGAGAATGGGACCGGGCGAATGTGTCACAAAGTGAATGTGACCCGTTTTTTCCGGCAGATCAATTTGTTTGCCGCGAACGACCAGCGACGAACCGCACATCAAAGCGATCGACAGCGGTCGGTGACGCCGCCGACAACGACGACGACGACAGCAACGACGCCGCCGTCACAGATGTTGTCGATGGAATTGAGTTTGTTGTTTTGGCTGTTGTTGTTATTTTTGATGTGGATGCTGCGATGACGATGACGAGTGACAGCGACATTTTCGCCATGGCAACAAAGCAACGCCAACGATCGGCGACCACAATAAGAGTAACAACAAACAACGATGTAACTACAACAAATAACACAGCAAATGGCACAACATACCCGGCAACAGCAAAAAATATCAACAACAATGTTGATATGGGCAACAGGTTAAAACTCATTCGTCACCATTAAACGGATTTTTGTAGAAATTTCAAACCATTAGCCGGCTTTTGCTTTTGCGTTTGCGTTTGCGTTTGTGCCATTACAACAAAGCCAACAATAATGAAACACAAAGGAGTAACAACCGCACAACAACAACATTGCCAACAACAACAAGGGCAGAGAAGACTTTTCACACATGACACTGCAAAAGTTTGCGAACGGTCCGTCGTTCGGTCGCGCATGCGCAGCCGCTCCGTCAAGCAGCAAATCGATGAGCGCAATTTTCGCAAAATATTCGAAGCAAAAAATACGAAAACGAAAAATAAAAAAGGGAACAATTTTAAAAAGCCAAGGGAACAAAGATTGCATACAAGAAAATTAAGTGAAATCACAGAAATATGTATGTAGGTAATAATTTTAGGGGCCAACAAACTTTTCAACGCAATTTCAACCATCAGAATGGGAAATCATTTCAGAAAATATTTGTAAAATTGTCTTATACAAAAAATTTGGATAAAAATTAAGTAAAATCTTTGCAATAACCAAGGAAGGAATTTGGTTTGAAATAATTGAAAATCAGTGTCAAAATCAATAAAATAATGTGTAAAACTAAATAAATTAGATGTAGGAAGGAAGAATGGGGAGGTGCGTTCACTTACCGCTAGCGCATGCCGGAGCATGGAAGCGCCGCCGCCGCTGCGACTGCGCACAAGTGTTTTACTTGTCGTCATCTCTGCTGGAGCTCTCCTCTGGCTGCTGGCTGCTGTCTCTCCTCGCTATGTATGTGTGCGTGCGTGTCTGTGACGTCCGCGTATGTGAATCGTATGAATATGTGTGTTTAACTTTCTTCGGACTCAACTTAATCTTGAATTCAGAAAAATGAAGAAGCATGAGAACAACATAACCAACCTAAGGCGGTCGAACGTTGGTCGGTCGTTTGGTCATTTGGTCGTTTGGTCGGTCGATCGGTCGTTGGACGTTAGACGAGAACACGTAGGTGCTGCACGTGAAACGTAACATGTGCGACGGGGAGGGGTGGAGGAGGTGGAGAGGGTGTCAAAAGGGACCGAGTAACTTAGAAGAAGAAGCGGCTGTAGAAGAGGAAGAAGAAGCCAAGCAACATTCTTCTTCTTCTTCATCGCATCAAACTCAGTTTCAGTTGACACCGCTCGCGGTCAGTTCTAGTTTTCTATTTTCAGTTTTTTCCCACTCCATCTCCCCCCCTCTTCTATGTGTCTTTTCACGACTTTCTTGTCTTCGTTTTTATGTCTGACGTCGACGTCGCAGCGCCCAGACGCCGACAACGACGTCGACAGCGGCGACGAATGACGCTGACACCTTGACGACGACGACGATGTAATGTGATGTGTGTCACACGGTGCGACGTCACAAAAACGTGGCGTCTGCCGGTCGCTGTCCATTGACCGATGCGGCGAAGAGTTGGTTGGGAGAAAAAACAAAAGACTTAAGAAACGAACTTGCTACAAATATTCATTAAAAAAACGAAAAAGATAAACAACAACAACAATATGTCCACTCACTACAATAACAGCAAAAGCAATATGAATAGAAACAACAATAAAATACAATAACAACAATAAAAATAATAACAACAATAATAACAACAACAAGAGGTGTTAAGATGCCACAAAATGAAGTGAAATGAAATGAAATCCAAAGCACGCATGGCGAAGGGCGGAGGCGTCGTCTGGCGGCAGCGGGACTCGCAATCGGAGCCCAAACCCAAGCTCAGACGCAGACCAAGACCCAGTCCCAGGGCCCAGTCTGAGTCCGATCCGAGCCGAGCCGGCGGCAACTCTTAACCTGAGCGACTTCGACGCTTTTCACACTTTGGCTATGCTTTTGACATGCTTTCCTCCGAGTTGAAGGGGCAACGACGAGGCCCACAACCGCCCGACAGAGGGGAGCGGAAGATGAACGAACAGACAGACAGACAGACAAACAGATAGACAGACGGCCGGATAGATGAACGGCCGAACGGTAGACTTTCAAAGGGAATCTCTATTTATTTTTATCATTATTTCTACTTTATTTACACTTTTATTCGATGCGGTCGGGCGGATCGTCGATTGTTGGCGAAGTTCGCCGTCTTGAACTTGTTGTTGTTGTTGCTTTAACCATTAGCAAAAATATAGAATAGAACGAAATAATAACAATAAAAATAACTTGGAGCGAAAATTAGAACGCATGAAAGCAGAAGAAGCCGAAGAAAGTATCCTCACTTAACTCTCGCTACGCAAGCGGGGAAACGAAACGACTCGAATGGAGGGAGGTGGAAGGAGGAAGAGGCGGAGATGGGGAGGAGGGGAGAGGGAGCGGTCCCTCTCAAAGACGAAACCGTTAACCTCCAGAGTGGCCAGTGGTAATGGAGAAGCGCTTAAAACGCCATCTCGCCGTGATAAGGGAGAAAGTCGCATGAGGATTAATGGAAGCCTCAGCACGCCGATAGCCGAGGCGATGGGGTCACGCGGAAGGATTTCGGGTTGCGCACATATTCTTCGACATAAGATGGAAAATTCCACAGGCGAGCCGAAGGCATGGGAGAGAAATGAAAGCCAAATCCTGAAGGCGATATCATTTTAGAATGGACATATTTCATCTGACTCGACTTTATATATCGAAAGAATTTCATCTAATTGACTTTCACATATTCATTTGAGGATTTTTATGTTTGTGAAAATGTTTTGGAAATCTCTATCATTAGCAGGAATACGTAAATTCAGTTTCGGGAAATTTTATCACTTCCCCCAGGGATATGAAAGATTTCATCTTACAGAACCTTGAGAGGAATTCACTAAAATGAGTGGTAAGCGGTTCCTAAACAAACATTCGGCACACTAACACCCTAAGGTGAATGAAGTCCATCTTGGCTAGAATGAGGAAGTATAAAAATCGTGATTAATGATCCCTCAATGTCATCGTAAAAAATGCCTTCGAAAGCCTAAAAACAAATACCTCAGGTGATGTGGTTCATTTTCCAGTCATAACCAGAGAAACATCAAAAACAGAAATAAAACGGCCACAGTAACAAGCACTAACTATCGTAAAAACGCGCCATAAATACGCAATGACAAGAGAGTTGGAGTATAAAAGTTCCCCTCTGCAAACTCGGCCATTTTTTGGACCTTTCGGACCTGGACCCCTTCGGGGGGCTGCCGGGGGGCGACCGAAGGTGGACGAAGCGGAAGGAGTTCAGGAATTTACGACTTCATGCATCGCAGAACGCAACCGACAAGCGACCGAGCGATCAATGGACCGATACAACACGCGGACGGACGACGACGGTCGGTGGTTGGACCGACGCCGAATGGACGGACAGACGATCGGGCGGTCGGTCGGTCGATGGATGGACACCCAACGGGTGGACAGACAATCGGTCAATAAACGGGCGAAAGAATCCACCCGTCTGTCGGTCGATCGATCGATCGATCGACCAATCGATCAGACTTCGATTGGCAAAAATGAACCTGGATTTAAAGTCAACACGTTGTGCGATTGTCTCCACCGCATCTCGCCTTACTTCGGCTCACCCGGGGTGCTCGAGATCGGAGGTCCATCGTTCGGTTGATATGTTGGTCGATCCATCGGTTGCTTGGTCCATCCATCGATCGATTGGTCGCTGGGGATCGATGCACATGCATGCATGGGTCGATCGATCGAAAGATCGCATGAGCAAATCGAAGCGATGCAGCGAGATGTTGCGAAGACACACAGAACAGAGAGACAGACAGACAGATAGAAGAAGAGACATACAGACAGACAGAACAGAGAGACACACGGACTGACAGGCTAACTGAGAGCTGTGATGGGTGATCCCGAGGAGACCGAAGGAGGCGAAGGAGACGAAATCGGTCGAGACGGATCGGCTCGAAAGCGGAGGAGATCGTACGGATATGATCGCTTGGCCGGCCGGTCTGTCTGTCTGTCTGTTGGTCGATCGGTCTGTCGGTTGATCGTTCGTTCGGTTGATCGTTCGTTCGGTTGTTCGGTTGTTTAGCGCGCGGTTTGTTTTTGCACCGTTATGCACCCAATATGGTTGTTGGTATTCGTTCGCCGACCGCAACTGCAACTGCAACCGCAACGCAAACAACAACTACAACAACAAGGACAACAACTAATACAACTACAACAACAACAAGAAGAAGAAGAACAACTAATACAACAAGAACCACTAGGATGACGACGAAAAGCATAGAAACAGCTCTTTTAGCCTGTTTATTTGTTCTAAGGTGGATTCGTCTGTGCGCCGGGGAGCGGAATGGACCGACTTCTGGGGAGGGTGGGCAGGTTGTCGGGGTGGGATGGTATTTCCATGATCATGACCATGGCCATGGCCAGTGGTAGCGTCAGCGTTGGTGCCATTACCGCAGACACCAGTCCGACGACTTGCCAAAAGCCAGTCACAAATTCCCATCCCGCCCCTACCTCCTCCTGCTTCTGCTCCTCATCCTCCTCCTCTTCAGCTCGCTCGTCCGATCAACTCCATCACCTCGATGCAATGCGAAACCTTGCCTTTTGCCTCACGTTACATTTTACCAGACACGTTAGAAGCAGTGGAAGGCTGTTGGAAATTAACGTATTGGGGCTTACGAAACACTTGGAGCGACTCTCTTCGGGAGGAAATTGGGTAAATTGCAGCAAGTTCGTTTCCGGCGCCAGGACACCAAGGACTCCGATCTGGATCCACCTCGAACGGTGGGTGTCGGGGGAAATGTCGTCGCTGTCCTGGTCGGGAAAGGAATTAAATTCGTCGTCGTCGTCGTTGTCGTCGTCTTTGTCTTTGTCAAGGGCGAACACTTCGATTGTCAACACTTTTGTTTGAATTACTTTTTCAACGGCGGTTTTCTTTTCTTCTTCTTCGAATTAATTTCCGATTTTCCACGATCGTTCCACTGGACAAGTCTTGTTTCCCAGTCGAGAGCCGGGTGTTTTTCTCTTTCAAATATTCGTATCTCTTTCTCGCTTGACACGATCGATCCGTGAACTGAACTGAACTGAACTGAACGTTACTGTATCTCGCGTTAACGAATTTATGTGAATTTCAAATGCATTAAAATTAGGAAAATAAATTAAATGTTAAATTGAAATGAAGTGAAATTCGACTAATGGAGAATTAGGAGAATTCGTTTCGTTTGCGATCTTTCGGGAACTTTGCGAAAAGCACGTCCGATCGAAACGATGGTCAGAAACTAACTGAAGAGGACCAGACCATCGACGGACTTAAGAACTTGTGCCGTGTGCCCCACTCCGGGCTGCGGCACTGGCTCCGGCTTCGTCTACGTCTTCGGCTCTGGCGCTGGCTGCGTTCACGTCTACGTCTGCGTCTCCAGCAGCGATGCAGAGTCCGCGATCGGAGCCAAAGTCTGCCGAAGACGAAGCCAAAGACGACGACGACGCGACGGCCACGGCCACGGCAACGAAGACGACGAGGGCCAGGGCAAAGACAGCGACAACGTAGAGCAGAAGCCAAAAAGCAAAGTCAAAGTCACAGCCAAAGGCAAAGCAAAGGCAAAACCAAAGACAAAGTCAGAGCGGAGTCGGAGTCGGAGTCGGAGCCAAGGTACCGAAAACCAAGCCAAACGAAACCCAAGCGAAACGATCGAGCGCGACGAAAGCGAACGAGCGGCAGGAGGAAGAGACAGAGAGCACGCAAGAGAGAGGGAGAGAGAAAGAGAGCGAGAGAGAGGGACAGGCAGCAACAGCAGCGCCGGCGTTGGCAGCGACGTCGGCGACTGAAAGCGAAGAAAGAATCGAAGAAACTTATTTTCTCCCCTTCCTCCTCTTCGTCGTGGACTTCTGCTGCTGGTGTGGCTGCGGCGGCTGCTGCTTTCTTCCTCTCCGCAGATCGGTCTCGACGAAGTCTCCACAAACCGCTATCTTCATGTGCAACACAGACACACACACACTTGGGCACATGGAGAGATGGGGATGTGGAAGCCGGCTCTTGGGTCCCTGACGACAACGCTGAAGATTCCTCTTGTAGGAGTGACCAGACTCGAGAACCCATCATCAACTCTCCACACACGACTCTCGCTCTCTCCCTCTCTCGTTCATTCTGTTTCTCCCGCCATCTCCATCGGCCTCTCCTCCTCCCCCCTCCCGGCCATCTCGCGAACATCTCCAGAGTCCATCCATTAGCGGCCAACATCCAGCGATCCGAAAGGAAACCTTTAATTTTGAATTTTCGGCAAATCTCTTATTTTCAAACCATTTTTCTTATTTTTTGCTTCTTTTTAGTGTTTTTCGTTCGCTCTGTTCTTTTGCTCCTTTTTCTCTCTTTTTTCGGTCCACTTTCGTCGTGTTCTGAGAATATAATTCGTAACTGTAAAAGATTCGTTCGCTTCTTTCTTATCATTTTTTGTCATCTCTTGCACTTGTTCTCACGTCCGTGCATCGTCGTCGTCGTCGTCGTCTCATCCTGTCACGTCCCTCCCCCCCCCTGACCCGCCATCCCTCCGTCGGCCATCGGATCGGGTCATGGTGGAATCGTCTTCGTCGCTTTGGAGCCCTTTTCGAAATGCTCGCTGTCACATCCGATCATGTTCATAAATGCAAGAGATCTTCTTTGAACTGGACTCAAGTGGCCGAACCGAGTCGAACCGTGGTAATCCTTTTTGCCCATTGAGCTACAGTCGGTGCAGTGGATCAAGAGAAGGATTCCTCGGAAGTCGACTCCGAATGTCCATTGAGTTGGAAATCAGTTTTTTTCAAGAAATCTTTTCAAATAAACACTACGTAGAACATACTGATGCTTTAATGTTTTCAATTAAATCGAGTAAAAAATTAATTTCAATAAAGTAAAGAGTGTATTTCAATCAAATAAAATCAATGTAAACCATTTCAAATTACACAAATATAAAGAAATTATAAATATACAAGTAAAATAACATTTAAAATATACAAAAAATTTTTTTATAGCAAAATTTATTAATACAGGAAATTAAATATAGGAAAAAATTATATAAAATTTATTAAATTAACAGAATTAATTAATGTAATAAATTAATTTAAATTAAACTTTAAAAAATAAAATCGATTAAAAATAAGGTAATTAAATTAAAAAAAATAAAAATGCAATTATGTAAATAAAATAGAATAAACAAATTAAATCTAATATCTCTATATATGCCGACCGTAGGGCATTCTCACACCGCGTATCGGGAATCGCGTCCGAAAAACCTCTCCTTGCAAATGTAAACGCAAGTGGATAAATGTCAATTATCATCACTTTTCTCCCAGGCAACCATGCTTCCGCTGCAGCCTAGGGCTCTTCACACAAAGTCAAAGTCAAAAACAATAATAACTATAATAACAATAACAGCAATAACATTAAGAACAATAACAACAACAACAACAATAACAACAACAAGAATAAGAAGAACAACAATAATAACATTTGAGAATAACTACAGAACAGAAGAAATAAATCCAGACACCGAGTGCGTTGTCAGGTTTAAATCTTTTTAAATTAATGCTGAAATATTGAAAAACACCGCCTTCGTCTCCGTCGCCAGTTGCTCATCATCGTGGTCGTTGTCTCCATCCCCAATGATTCCAGTCATTGACTTCGGATCAACTCCTACGGTCTGGGAAAAGGACAGACCATTGTTTTTAGAACCTCAATTTTACATATATAAATTTTTTAGAATTGCTTTTTTTCCGTTTGATAATTTCCTCAAACAATCAAACGGATTTAAACAGAGTTCAAGTGTCTGCAGTTCGCGAGAGATTCGCACAATACTTTTGTATTCTCGAAAATAATGATGGACTTCCAGAGAGAGGGAGATCGGGGGAGGAGATCGGATTTGGCGGACGGCAGATTCACAAAAGAAATCAAATAATATTCAGTATAAAAGAAATGCCTACAAAGGAGACAAAGAACGCGAAGAAAATACAAGAGAGTAAAAAAAAGCAAACAAATTAAATCGCCAAAAAAGGAGAAAATAATGAAAAATATTAAAACCTCAAAAAGTAAATAAGTTCACGAAGAGGTGGACAAGAAATGAAAAGAAAAGGGGCAAAAAAGGGGAGGAAGATGAGAAGAAAACGCAGATGGGTACGGAAAAAAAAATGAAAAGTGAAAAGCAAAAGTATCACAATCGGCGAGTGTGTCTCAAAAGTACCTCCGGATGGGGACACGTGCCGGAGTTCGAACCCGGCCACAACCACAGGCGGCGGCATCGGCACCACCGCCGTCGCCGTCGTCGCTGGAAGCCTCCAAGACAGTGGTAAAAATAGCACTATAATAACTCTGAAAACTGTTTTCATGTTTGGCAGCGATTTTTTACACTGGTCGAAAGAGGACCAGAAAATACCATTGTTCGAAGCGTTTCTTTCGATCTAAAACAAAACAATTCATTTCGTGTATTTGGGACGCTATGGACAGGCAGGCGATCAGACAGACAGAGAGAGAGAGAGAGATAGACAGTTGGATAGGGAAAAGAACAAGAAGAGACGACGGTGGGATCGCAGTGGGCGTTCGGTCAAAAATTAAATAAATGATTTTCATGCATTACCACCAGTTTAACAAAAAGATCGAGCGTAGGTCGATCGAGAAGCTGATGGTTTTTAGGTTTCTCCAACTATTTGTCTGCACCTCTGCCTGTCTGTCTGTCGGTCTGTCGGTCTGTTTGTCTGATGGACTATATTTTCGGATGGAGAGATGGAGGATCTGGGCGACAATAGTTGGTGATGGAGCCCACTGTCCATTGCGATCTGGAGATGCCTGATTTGGCTAGAGATCTTCCGTGCTATCTGTCTGACAGTGTGCACATATATCTGTCCACTGGCCCGTTTGGTCCATTTGTCTATCTATCTGTCTGTCTGTCTGTCTGTACGTTGGTTTGTGCGCGACCGATGGATGCGGTAGATTTGTATTTATGTGTATAAATTGAAGTACAGACAGAAACACAAAAGTTCAAACTTTCGTCGAAATGAAAGTTGTTGCAAAGAATGAATTTGCTTTGGAATTTGAGTACAAACATATTTGTTGTTTTATTGTTTTGTATGTGGTTTGTATTTTTGCAGCGATTGCAGTTCTTTTGTTGTTTTTGGTCATTGGTTTTATTTTTTTCTTTGTCATTGTTGTTGTTGCTTTTATTACCTGTTGCCATTGATGATTGGTGCCGACAGCAAGGCGGTGTTTTAGTCGTATTCAGTTGTTGTGGTTTGGCTGTGTTTTTTTTATTACTTGCTGTATGTTTGTTATTTGTTCGTTTGTTTGCTTGTTTTCGGATTTGGTTTTATTGTTATCTGTGGGTTGACCAAGGCAAATCGTAAAAGTTTCTGTGTCACGATAGCCTTATAATGGGAGGCATCCATCTACCACTTCAATCCTCCCACCTGCTTCTACAATTCTTTCCCTCTTTCTCCAACTTCATCCGCCTTCATCCTCTTTCTCTCATGCCTGTTCCTCCCATCGACCGTCAGCTTCTTCGTCGTCGTCGTCGTCGTTTATCCTTCTTGCAACGTAAGAAACTGTTTCGCTCTCTCCTCCGCTCCGCCCCACCTCTCCCGACACGCCCCGTCTATCGCTAATATTCTCTATTAGTTTTTCTGCTCGCGGCCGACTGTCCATGGCCGTCTGTCTGTCTGTCTGTTTGCATTTGTGTCGATGTGTTTGTCTGTCTTCCTGCCGAATGTCTGTCTGCTGTCTATCTATCGGTCTGTCTGTCTGTCTTGCTGCCCGTCTGTCTGCGGCCAATTCAGCAAATGTTAATTAAATTTTAGCCAAAGACCATAAATAATAAATGAACTGCTGCTTAGTCGTTTTCTGTTGTTCCATCGACGACTGCAACTGTTGCTCCCAATGTTGTTGTTGTTGTTGCTATTCTTGTTGTTGTTATTGCTGGCTGCCCGACCGACGCATTCGATCGTCTGCACTTTCGCCATGTTAACCTTGTGTCAAAGTCAAGAGGCTGCGCTTGCTTCGATTCCCGGCAGAAATTTATAGTTGTTGGTGGTTCCTTTTTTTTTTTGGAGCAGTCCTAAATATGTGGCAAGTTCTTGTTGTTGTTGTTGTTGTTATTGTATTTTCGTTCACTTCTTTCAACGGTTGAACGACCTCTTCAAAGATCCAAGCATTGAATGAACCACCTTCTTCTTTTCCACTTCTTTTTCATCATCATAATCATCATTATCGTTGTGCTGATGATCATGATCGACTTTATTATCATCTTCTTGGTTATTTGTTTCTGCAGTTTATTGCCGATGTTCTTGTTGTTGTTGCTGTTGTATATTGTTATTGCTGTATATTGTTGTTGTTGTTGCGTCTGAGAATAATGTTTAATGGTTTCTGGGCATGAATTGGGACGTTTCTTTGGGATGCACAGACGCCCGCTTTCGAAACTGGTTGTTAGCAAATGCAAAAGCAACAACAACAACAACAACACTGATAATAAGAATAACAAAAATTAAAGAAAAGAAAAAAAACAACAACAACAGTAAGAATAACAACAACAATAACGACAGCCATAACTCGTGCACATACATCGTCGGCATATTTAGCGAAACCTTCTTGAACTTCTCCTCCTCCCCCTTCGCACAAACCCCTGCTCACTGGCTAACGCTGTCTCCCTTCCTTTTCTCTCTCTCTCTCTCTCTCTCTCTCTCCCTCCCGCCCCAGCAGCATCAGAATTGACCCGAACGTCGTCTGCCATCGTCCATTGACCGCAATCCCCAAACATGTGTCGATCGCCGATGCGAATCCTTTGCGTTTTTCTCATTTCGTTCTCCCTCTCTCTCTCTCCCTCTATATTTCCCTCTCAACTCTCCCTCTTCCTTCCGCTTTTGGTGCTCGATCAGTTGGGGCTTCTGCTCTCGTCCCTCTCGCAATCGACATCGTGTGTCTCGTTTCCTCCTTCGATACATGACATTCATAATGAAAATACATATGTAATCGTTCATTAACTTACAATAGAGAAGGCCTATTGTCCGGTAGGTTGGGCGAATCACTCTGTCAAGTGAAATTTATTTATCGTCCCAATGTTTAAACGGAGTATTAAGTAAGTAATTTGGTATATCCATCTTAAAAAACTATTTACACTACAATATAATCGTGCCCGCGGATAGATTTTTCATAATTAATTAAATCACATGTTTACTAAATAATTACTTATCATAAGTATAGCACTATAGTAAACATGTTATTTAATTACCAGTCGTTTTATTGTCTTTAAGTGTCTTTTAGAACGTATTCCTAAATTACTTTATCTGTTTAGACACCGACACAGTCCATTCATAACTAAGAGATAACATTTGGACTTTGATAAAGAAATTATACAAAATAAGTTCCCGATTACTGGAAGGTTTTTTCTATATGTGCAGTATTATTCACCCATTATGATTATATTAAAATGATATTATTTTCAAAATGTTCGCCCTAAATGATAAGACGGAAGTGTTTACATCTGCGAAGTGGGTTCGCAAAACAAAATAAAGGCCAAGGAGTCGTAAAAATAATAGTAGAAGTCGCCGTAAAAGCACCAGACGAAGGAGGATATAAAAGAAATAGATGCATAAAAGAACAACAACAACAACAAAAATTGTCGGCGTGTACAATTCGAGAAATAATTTCGTAAAGAGCCTCTTGGCGTGGGGACGATGTTGGGAGTAGAAAAAAGAAAAGAAAAAAACAACAAATATCATATATTGGCAGAAACAACAATAACAACAACATTATACTTGGAGCTATAACAACAACATTATACTTATAGCTATAACAACAACATTATACTGGAAGCTATAGCAACAACATTATACTCTGAGCTATAACAACAACATTATACTTGGAGCTATAACAACAACATTATATTGGAAGCTATATAGCAGCAACAACAACAACAATCGAACAACACTTAACGTTTGTGCCACTTCAAGATAGTGTAGCTTGCAGATACACGCTTGCGCAGCAGAATGCAGGAGGCAACAACAATAACAACAACAAAATCCACTATACCAACACACACACACACACCAACATCAACATCAACATGCATCGGTTATTGTCAGCATTTGATGGCGTTGTTGATAGCGCTCTCGATGCCGCCAACGATCAACCACAAAAACAACAACGAATTATACTAACAACAACAACGGCCGACAACAAACGATCCTCATTTTGGTCCACACGAATCAACCTGCTATGGATGGATAGGTATGTATGTATATGTCGATGTGAATATGTGTATGTGTGTGTGTTTTTTACAGCTTCCTATTGTTTGTTTAAAATTTCATCTCCAGTTGTTGTTGTTGTTATTGTTGGTATTTGTATTTTTTGTTGTTGCCGCCTCTGCCACCTCCTAATAAAACTTTTATGAGTTTTCGTTGTCGACATTCTTTTTTTTTTTTTTTATTTTATTTTGTTTTCTCTTTTCGATTGCGCGTTTAACATATTCTTCCAGTTTATTGTGAATAAAACAATTTGCAATAAATCATTCGGCTAGTTCGCTTCTTCTTCTTCTTCCTTTAACTCTGTTCTCTTGTTCTTCTTCTTCTATGTCTTAATTTGTTCTTCGTTGGTCTCTTTGAATTTGTTATAGGCGTTCTATTTTTATAGCTGGCGTTGTTGTTGTTGTCGTCGTTGTTATTCTCATCCTGGCAACTACCCGTGTACACTGCCTGCCAGTGATGCCCCGTGGCCCCATAGAATATTCAAGTAGTTCGCCTTTCGCTAATTTCACACAAGTCGCAGTCCATCCTACGATAGTTGGATATCGGGTACTCTTATTTATTTAAAGAAAAAAGATTTAGGAGCTGATAGAATACATTGATAAAACAAAGTTCTTATGGAGACTTATGAAATAAATTAATAAAACATAATTCGCGTAATAAAATGGCAATACAACAAATTGTATGACGATGTAGATAGAACAATATAGTATATAAATTTAGTATAAATTTATTTATGAATAGAATATATAGCTAAATATTGGATAGATAAGAGTGGTAAATAAAATGCACCAAGTAGAAAACTAATAGATAACAAATTGAAGAATAATAAAGATAAGTCAATCTAGGTTAGAACAGTAAAGAATACTAATGAAAGGTGGAGGGAGCAGTAGCTATAAAAAATACTCTATGGATATAAAATAATAGAAGCTGTTGTACTATAAAAATATATTCTAATTGAATCCCCACGACGTATGAGTAATTTTTCCTGTACAATAAATTTTCAGTGGAATTTTTACGACAACTATTATTTTATGAGCTATTATTATCTTTACATAAACGAGATGGAGACGGAGCATGCTCCATTGGCACCAAAAGCGTGCAGCCAGCTCGACACCGAAACCCTATATTTTACCAGTCCGGCAACGCCACACCACGCCACGCCACGCCGCCAATGACGAACACGAACACGACACGAACTTTGAGCCCCGCGGCAAATGCAGAGCAGGTGCAGCGCTCAACTGCGCCGGGAACCCACCGAGAGAGCGTTGGAGAGAGCGCCAACGGCGAGATGGAATAGGAGTGGGAACAGAGAGAGCTACAACTGTGAGAGGGAGATGGAGATGGAGGGAGGGATCGATGCCAGGAGGTGATGGCGAGAAAGGGAGATAGAGAGATGGTTAGCAAGATGGAAGGAAAATCAGACGCGCACGTGCGGCCACAAGGGCAACGAGTTAACAAAATGCTTTTCATGCTGGGGAATCGATCAGAATGGAGAGAAATTTTTCAAAAATGAGGCGAAGTATCGGAAAATAAAAATCCGATAGTTACATATAATTCTTGAGAAGCGTATGTAAATCGGTTTATATGTAGAGTAATGCCTAATTTTGGGCTTTAAGCAAATTAATGTTTTCGCATTGAAATGCGAAGTGTGATGAACTGTTATGCCATTGATAGAAGTGTTAAAAGACACTTTTCTTTTATTTACATTTTTATTTACTTTTTATTTCTATCTCTCATTTGATTTTATCTCTTATTTTACTTTCGATTCGACACGTTAATTAAAAGCGCGTAATTTTCACCAAATTGACAAAGTGTCCATAGTTCCGACACTTCCGCCGCTTCCTCTTCTTCTGCTTCTGCTTCCACTCCACTTCATCATCATCGTTTATAGTTGTCGTCGTTGTTTTGTCTCTTTGTTGTTGTTGTTTTTGTATGTGACAGTTGTGCACATTCACACATTATCGACAATTTAATATCTTCGTTCGTTCGTTCGTTCGTTCATTGCCTCCTTCATTCACTCACTCACTCACTCGCTCATTCACTTATTTTTCAATTGCCGCACGATGCGTAGAGAAGGAAGGAAAGCATGAAAAGGGCGAGCGAGTGAGAAGAGAAGGAGAGAGAGAGAGCGAGAGAGAGAGAATGCGGGAGAGACGGCATGTGAAGGAAAAACGACATTTAAGCGAAGAATGTGAAGCATGGTAATTTGTTTTATGTGCTACGCGCCGTGCCGTGTTTTCACTTTTATTAATCCGTCAAAATGAAGTGAAACGCGTTCAATGAACACACACACACACGCACGCATCACAATGCACCAACACAAGCACAGCGACATCCAGCTGTCTTCATTCTTGTGGCTTCTGTTGCGATCCCTTCTTCGTCTTCCTCTTGCCCCACCACGAATAGAGGCAACCACTATTATGCTGATGCTGATGGTGATGATGATCCTCACCTTAGGCGTCTCTTCTCGATCATCTGCCTCATCTTCGGTCGGTTTATCACGTTCAATATCACTTTCTTCTATGACTCTTATTTTCGGATTATCCATTGTAAGCCGCATCTTTCGGCCACTTTCATCAAAGACGCAGGAAATGCGCAAAATCTATCGACCGTCCACACGAAAATGGGTTAAACTTTCTTTCACATCGATGATGATCCCAAAACGACGCCACCTTCTTGTCTGTTTCCCCCCATCAGAGTCTGTTCTTCGATTAGAACGCCAAACAAAGGGGAAATTAATTAACATAACAGGAAGAAGAACAGCTCCAGTATCACCCATTGTGTCGGTTAAATTGAAAATTTTCGCGTTATCATCACCGACAATCGATTGATCCACCACTGATTCATCTACTTATCGATCTCGACCTTTCTCTGGCGCCCAGACTTCTCTCCTTTGTCGTTGGGCCTTCACTTTCCTCCGATCATCATCGGCGATTGCATTATCCCACTAACGACGATCGAACGTCAACCGCGCCCACTTTTCCATTCAAATGGTGATTTCTACGACCCCACACATGGCGAGTGGCCAGGTTTTGGTTTTACTTTCGTCGCCGAATCTCCATCGTCGTCTAGTCGTCGTCGCTGTTGTTGCCGTCGCCGTCATCATCGTGGTCATTGTCTTTGATTGTTCGTCTATTTCGTTACCGTTTTGCACGTGCTTCCGCGGTATCTCGGTATCTTGGTATCGCGGTATCTCGTCTTCAGGCTATTCATCAATCTATGCGAACGCCTTTCTACTTGTTTATGCGAAGGGCATCCTCAAGTCTGTCATTTGGACAGCAGATGGACAGACAGACAGACAGGTTGGAATTCCGCCAGACAGGTTGTGGTTGTGTATTTGTTGTTGTTGCTCCCGACGTTAGGTCGGTTGGTGGGTGTAGAGTGTTGGGATACAAGCAGCATAGATTTGTAGTATATGGAACATACATACATTCATACATCGGTAAACGACTGGTGCATGCCGTGCATTCCGTTATTCGTCGTCATCCGCTGGCTGCACTCGTTGTGAAAGCGATGAGTTATCGCGCTCTTGGCCGCAAATTTGCATGTCTTCCAGCGCACTCGGAATTAAATAATAGCCTCTATCTATGAGATGCATTTTAATTGGATAAATTTCGATTTTCTTCGCACTCCTTCCGTTTCTCTAAGCTTTTCACCACTCTGCCCATCGATGGGATAATCGTTTCCCATAAGTCTTCTTCTTCCAAATAAGTATCGCAAGTTAACCTTCAGCTTCTTGGGAAAGAACCACACGATTCGTATGCTGTGATATAATAAATTTTCACACTCGTTCGTTCGCCGGCGGCTCCTACAGGCCAGGTGCGACCACAATGACAGCTCCAATGAATTCCATTGGCTTCGAGCGCCAATTTCCCTTTGGTCTCTCGCAAATTAATCTCACTTTCGTTGAGTTTCACACGCAGCATCCACTGGACATTTCACCAAATCGCCCCCGGCCCTCCCCTCCGAAAGGGGGGCGAGCAGTTAACGACACGACACGTTTCCACCTGTCAAGACGTCAAACGATGAGAAGTGATGAAAATTTCTCGAGCTATTGGAGGGAGGGGGCGGGGCGGTGTTGGCGCGGAGGCTGGAGAACAATTTTCGGGGTCCGAGGGGTCGTCGTTAAGTGGACGACCGTCCGACCATTACCGTTAACCCTGGCATGCAAATTTCCGGCGAACTTCGAAGTCAAAAATCATTCAGTTCAACAAATATTCAATTTTAATTAAACTAAATATAGCTATAGATCGATTGTTAAACAAACAAACAATTAGTTCATTTCTCGACTTTCTAGAGTTGAAAACTATTAGCGTATTTTGGGATTTTGGTGAAATGCTGCTGTTGCTGGTGCTGCTGGTGATGTAAAGATGAAACTACAAGACGCCAAATGTAGACATTTCGATCGAGAAACATTTGCGAATATCTCGACAACAATGGGGCGAACCAACAACAACAACAACAACAACGGAAAGATGACTTGCATGTTGCAACGATTAGAAAGAGAAACGAAAACAAGTATCGATGAAGAAGGCAGAGACAAGTCAGGAAGAAGAGGAAATAGAAAGAAATTTAATTACTCCTGTTGTTGTTAAATATGTAAATATTTTTTTGTACTCAATCACTCGATCAACATCTGACTGACTGACCGATTAACAGACAGAAATAAAGGAAAGTAAAACTTTTATTGAATTTATTGAAAATCCATCGATATATCCATCTTCTCGCCTTCTCTATCTTGGACTAGCATCCATCTACATATACTAGTATTTCTTCTATCTGAACTTCTGACTAAACATATCTCTATTCATATCTCTCATACCATGCTCATCTATCTCATCCTCTGGCTGTCTTTTTATCTATCTATCTGTCTTCCTCCCTGTCCATATTACGCATCCGGCCCCAATCGGTCCCGCACTTAACGTGTCCCCCGTTCGCGTTGCCAAGGAATGAGGTTAATTGTGGCATTCAACGTCCATCCGACTCTCTTGAAGAACTCCAAACTATAATAAAACTCTTCTTTCAGTTCTTTATACCTTTTCGGTATCTCCCCTTCGTTCTCTTTCGATTCTCTTTTATCGCATTTTGTATTTACATTTCAAATTACAAAATACCGCAAATTAGTATGTTGTTATTGTCCAAACTATTAATTAATGAATTGATTTCCTGTTTGCGAATTCTTAATCATCATTTGCTCCGGCTCCAACAGCTCGGCTGTGATTTCAGTGGCATCGATCGGTGATTACAAGCCCAACCTTCATCATCGGTCTCCTAAGTAGGATAAACACAATCTGAACTATATGATTATCTTCCAGTGACCAACCGTATAATCGTATGGATCCAATTTTGCAACTCAATATAGCGAAATGTTTCTTTTCAACCCACATTCGTGAGAGAAACTATTTCTTTTTCTCTCCCCTGGACGATCTATTCGACGTATTCTCATGACTTGTTCGCAAACAATGGAAGTCCACTGATTGTTCTACATTATTTTTACGTTTTCGGTCCCGATCCTAAGAGCGTGACCTTCAATTATCCGAAAATCAATCAATATTTTAATCTTCCTACATTAATCTTTCTCCAATTTCGCTACACTTTCCTCCAGTCCATTAGCTTTTAATGTGATATTAATCTCACAGTGCTTTCTTTTCATCACATCTCATCGAATCTACATCAGACATCTTCTACCTGTTGAGCTTATCAAATAGCCATGATAATCGCATTAATCGTTGATCCCTATCAATCGCTAACAAATTGTTATTTCATCTATCATGTTGAAGTTTGTTCCTCTCCTTCATGATCATTAATCATGATTATCATTTAACCATATGTCAACCTTGATTTCTATAAAGCAAAAGACTTTTAAAAAATAAGAACTTTGTAAAAGTTTGTCATTTTGTTATGAAAGTATTATTTGTTATAAATCGAATTAAATCGATTTAGTTCAAGTTTTCTTAGTAAACCTGTAAATTTTACCGTATTACCTCAATAATCAAAGAATCATTATTGTTTTTCTGTCCTATAACTTTTCTAGTTTTATTATTGAATAACTGTTGATCGATCAAACACTCTATTAGTCGAATCGAATTGTTACAAATCTCTAATTGGTCGAATGGAATTCGACCATTTGTTAAAATAATATAAAACGTGTTGATCCAAACCAATAACTTTGCTAATGAGGCTAATCAATATCATTTAATCGATTTATTTTAACCCTTCCCACTTAACAACTTGATCAACTTTAAGCAAAACTTTTTTGACATTTTTATAACTATCTTGAACTGATCTCGTATTTGGTAGAAAATTAAAATTCCAATCTCATCACTGCCATTAGCACCCAAACCGTTAGCTACCGGATTGAGTATGAGAGTCCGGATGGATATATTCATCAGATAGAAAATAATGATAGCGCTTTGGCTTCTTAATCGCTCGAAACATACCGGCCAAAGTAAGAGGTTTCCTTCGAAGAGGCTTAAAATTTTCAGATAAAAGATTGATTTCGCTTCACATTTGTCTGACACATGCTGTCAAATTATGCGAAATAAAAACGACTACAAGAAAAACATCACCCATCACCCAAAGAATATCTCTGCGATATGAAAAAAAACAAAAACTAGAAAAAACTGTAAAATGTCTGTCTGCATTCGACGGCACAAAGATATGAAAGAGAAAGAGACTAGGCGGAAGAAAACAAAAGCGCGCATATTTTAAAAGTCGCCCCGGGCTTAAAATCAAGGGAAAAATAAAGCCCAAACTAAAATCGAAAAACCTCAAAATTTCGTTTTCATTTCAAAGTTCCAACGAAGCTAGAGACAGCCAGAGACAGAGAGAAAGAAAGAAAACACAATACTATGAAAATATAGGTGAGGAGAAAACAAGAAGCTCGAACGAAAGCCGGTGGTTGGAAAGAGGACGAGAAGGTGAAGTGAATCACAGAAGAAAGAGAAGAAGAACGACGCTCGAGAAAATAACTGATGGAGAATTCTTTTGACAAATGAAGGCAGCATTTTCGAGGCGATCGACGACGAGGAGTGAAAATGAGATGCCGAGATGCCGACACGTTGAACTCGAATACGAATTGACGGATGCCAAAGACCAGATAGACAAAAATAGCAGCAACAATAACAATAACCTAATAATAACAATAACTATCACAATGATAATAACGGCAAATACAATTGCTATAACAAACGCAATAAAACTAATAGCAATAAAATAGAGAGGGAGAGAGAGAGACGTGTGCATAACATACGAAATGAAAAGAGCAAATTTTTTTAAGAGAAATAAATTAGAAAATAGAATTTGAACGAAATGGAAATGTTAATTGCCATAGATGGCTCAGCATCAGATAGAAGATACATTCCGACAACCGACGACAGAAGTCGATACATTTATTTTTACAGCTACGGCTTGAGAAGAAGATGCTGATGCTGCAAAGAAACGGGGGAAGAGTGAAATACGTAAATGGGTAGAAATGAAGAAGAAGTAGAAAGATATGTATGTGTCTGGCAACAATAAATGAAATAGGAAGACGGACAAAGTTTTAAACTCATGAACGAAAGAACGAACAACCGGCAGAGCGTCGTCCGTCCGTCTGTCGAACGACTAAAGATCTGAACCGAACAACAAATTGACTTTCTCTCGAAATAATTAATTGTAACGCTGCGTTCCGCATCCGAACCGAGGCGAGGCGAGGCGAACCGGCCAGCATCCAGCATGTGGCTCGATGTCCAAGAGAATCCGTGCCAAACGCTCCGCCGGTACCTGATCCGATGGAGACCGAAACAAGAAGAAAAGGAAGACAGCCCGATACCGTGGCCGTGGCCGTGGCCGAAGATGGGAACTCCGGGCATTGTCGAGGTGGAGACCACGATCGGCCGATCGAGAGGAATGGCCCAAAATGGCCACAACGACGGACGGCCGCCTCGGAGACAGGCCCCGTGGTCGAATCCGGCCGGCCGGAGCTTCGGCTTCCGCGTGGTCTCGGCCTCCAGCCTCCTCGGTGGAATCCCAAGCAAGCAAAAGAAATGGAAATGAAAATGGTTGAAATGAATTCCGTGCCCCGATATCAGTTGACTACTTTTTGCAATCCCTCTCCCCCCCCCCCCCCCTCTCTCAGTGAGCAAAAACGAAGAAGAAGAAAAAAAAACAGAGAACAGATTATTAGAGTTATTTTGTGGAAATCATAATCAATTTCGGATTCTCTAATGGAACTCTAAGCGCGTCAGGTGGATCGAGAGTGTGGAAAATCCCAACAAACAACGACCGCCGCACTCACAGTGACAACAACAATGAGAACAGAAAAACAAAAACAACAAAAAATACCAATGAAAGTGAAAGAAAGAAAGATAGTTTTGTAGTTCACAAGTTACATCCGGTGGATTTCGAATAGAAATCGAGCCAGCACATGAAAGGCTGACTTCAAAGAAAATTATCCATTTGCCATTCTAGCGGAAACAGCGAAAACTTATGGCAAACAACAATATTGAAAAAAGCCGCTGCCTCACATTCAAATTGGATTTGAATTTGCATCCAATAGTCAGTATATGGATTACAATCATCATCTGGCATAATCTTTCTCTCTTCTAATCGGAAATCGTTTTCCAAATGAAAGCTGAGCATTTCGCGAATTCGTCTGAATTTGCAATTTCTCAATAAAATCACGATGATCGCAAACATAATTGTTGTTAGAAAAATAAACTGTGATGGATTTCTAAACGAAAGAAATGTTTATTTAATCAAATTGTGAATTTGTAAATTATTTTTGGCTCATTGTTGTTGTTGTTGCTGTCGAAATTATTGGCAATGGGAAGGGACATGGGCCGAAGAAGATAGACAATTAGCTAGAAGAAACTCGCGGTTGTACCGCAAACTGCCCAAAAACATGACGGACGGACGAACAAACAAACGAAATGCAAATCGACGGTTTTTTGTATTTTCGCCGTATAGCGAAATAATAAAAAACACGTCAACGACCTCTCGACTTAAACTCACTTTCAAAAAATTTCGAACTTGTTTTTTTTCCTCTCGTTTTTTTTTTATATTTATTACGTTAATTTTTTGTCAATTTCAATAAGAGGTTTTTCTGTTCGTAACTGTTTTCAGAATAGTTAACAGCGTCCGAAAATGAAATCAAAAGTTTTTTATTATTTTTTCTGCTTTAAACGAACATGTTACCAAAGCCATCACGATCGACGTGACGAGCGACAAGACGACTGACAGACAGACATGGGCAAACAGACATAGAAATGAAGGAACGAACATGTAATAAAAAAGACATGCAATATTTTAAAATTACGGCGTTTAGGAATCACTTTAGCAAAGGGGATCCACGAAAGTGTGCGGCATCCGAAATGAGCGAGGGAAGCAAATTACGGTTTAATTGAGGCAGGAGATGCAACTATTTCATTTTACCTCGGAAGGCTCTTTTCGTATTATTTTGCAGTTCAGTAGAATGTTCATTTTGCTTAATGTTGAATTCCTCTCATTTCCTGGTTCATTAAGTGATCATCTTATATATGTATAAAAATGAAACTGAAAAACTGTGTGTTCCAAAGAGGCTGCCCGTTTGTCCGATCATTATGAAATTTTTACAGCATTTCCAAATTTTAAAATTAATTTTTAGCAATTTTAATTATTTAATAACTTTAACCACGATGAATTCTCCCATAACCGGACATCCAAATATAATTTAACATTTCATCAAAGTTGAAAAAAGTAAAGTTCAATAAAATTAAAAATTTTCAATTCAATTCAAATTCAAAATTTTTAATACAATTCAAAATTTTCAATAAAGATCAAAAAATT
Source organism: Coelopa frigida (assembly GCA_017309665.1). NCBI lineage: Eukaryota > Metazoa > Arthropoda > Insecta > Diptera > Coelopidae > Coelopa > Coelopa frigida. The sequence goes on from CM029563.1 coordinate 24,438,732, forward strand.
CAATAGAATTCAAAATTTTCAATAGAATTCAAAATTTTCAATAGAATTCAAAATTTTCAATAGAATTCAAAATTTTCAATAGAATTCAAAATTTTCAATAGAATTCAAAATTTTCAATAGAATTCAAATTTTCATAGAATTCAAATTTTCAATAGAATTCAAAATTTTCAATAGAATTCAAAATTTTCAATAATCAAATTTCAATAGAATTCAAAATTTCAATAAAAGTCAATAAATTCAAAATTTTCAATAAAAAATTCAATAAAATTCAAAATTTTCAATAAAATTCAAAATTTTCAATAAAATTCAAAATTTTCATAAAATTCAAAATTTTCAATAAAATTCAAAATTTTCAATAAAATTCAAATTTTCAATAAATTCAAAATTTTCAATAAAATTCAAAATTTTCAATAAAATTCAAAATTTTCAATAAAATTCAAAATTTTCAATAAAATTCAAAATTTTCAATAAAATTCAAAATTTTCAATAAAATTCAAAATTTTCAATAAAATTCAAAATTTTCAATAAAATTCAAAATTTTCAATAAATTCAAAATTTTCAATAAAAATCAATAAAATTCAAAATTTTCAATTCAATTCAAATTCAAAATTTTAATAAATTCAAAATTTTCAATAAAATTCAAAATTCAATAATTCAAAAATTCAATAAATTCAAAATTTTCAATAAAATTCAAAATTTTCAATAAATTCAAAATTTTCAATAAAATTCAAAATTTCAATAAAATTCAAAATTTTCTAAAATTCAAAATTTTCAATAAAATTCAAAATTTTCAATAAAATTCAAATTTTCAATAAAATTCAAAATTTTCAATAAAATTCAAAATTTTCAATAAAATTCAAAATTTCAAAAAATTCAAAATTTTCAATAAAATCAAATTAAAAAAAAAAAAAAAAAAAAAAATTCAAAATTTTCAAAAAATTCAAAATTTTCAATAAAATTCAAAATTTTCAATAAAATTCAAAATTTTCAATAAAATTCAAATTTTCAATAAAATTCAAAATTTCAATAAAATTCAAAATTTCAATAAAATTCAAAATTTTCAATAAAATTCAAAATTTTCAATAAAATTCAAATTTTCAATAAAATTCAAATTTTCAATAAAATTCAAAATTTCAAAAATTCAAAATTTTCAATAAAATTCAAAATTTTCAATAAAATTCAAATTTTCATAAAATTCCAAATTTTCAATAAAATTCAAATTTTCAATAAAATTCAATTGTGTCAAAATTCAAATTTTCAGTAAATTTAAATTTCGAAATCAATTCAGTAAAATCAATTTCAATAAATTAGTTTTCATCTAGTTATTAAATTGGACCTACCCACAAAATAGAATCGAACCTTTTAATGGCCTGAACAGCTTTCTCTCGAATCAGATAATTTCATGCCAATTTTAGACTAGGAAACACAAACCCGTCATTTGAACAGATTTAGACCTTAGATTTAGACCTTATCTGAGAAATTCTTAAACAAATATTTTATCATTTCCTGTTTTTTTCTTGTCCACTTCAGAATCGATCACGACTGCAACGGACTTCACAATCAATTTTTGATAAGAAACATTTAAATTAATACATAATTTGATTTGAATTTTATTTGACAGTAACTTAAAAGAAACTTTTAATTAATAATTTAAATTGTCTACATTTTTTTTTCAAGTTTTAATGTTAATGCATGAAACTGTGCACCGGACTCTCTTTTCATAGAGAGAGAAAGCGAAATTTCATTCTGTTGCACATATATTTTTTAAATTTATTAAAAATGGATTACATTTTATTAACAATTTCGCCAACATTCAAAATGCAATCGGAGTGACTTCCGTTTTATTTTGACATTTTCTGTAAAGTGTTGCATACTGTTAGGCTCCGATTTCATCTTGATATTAGTTATTAGCGAAAAAAATAAACATTTATTTTTCAATCATATTTTCATATAATATCGTCAAAAACTAGATGCACATAATTTAATCATTTTATAAACTGAATATTAGAATTATTAATTTAATTTTTTTGTTGTATTATTGGATAAACAAATATGATTTATCCAAAAGAGCGAGGCCGATATCCAACCCGTTAGACAACGAACAACACTGTTCATCCGTCCGGCTTGGAACGTGGAACGTGGAGATCTTTCGGTGTCCACTTTGTCGCTCGTGTGGATCGCGAAACGACTTACGAATGAGGGAATCAAAACAAAAGCCTACAAAACTAACTAACTGTCAAAAACGTCCCGGAATTCCGGGACGGAAATTTTCTGAGTTTTTAAAGCGTCCCTGAAATGATGACTGTGATGCTGGCGCCATCTATTCGTGGTGTACGAGTTTTGGATTCTTATTGGATTTCTACAAGAAAATTTTCTATAACGTCCCTGACCGATTTTTAAAATCTAATTTGAAAAAATTGTTTTCCAAAAATAAAATTTGTTGTGTTTTTGTGTTTTTTTAATAAAAATCGAAAAAAAAATGGCGAAAATTATGGAAGAATTGCTCGAGCTCCGCAAGAAGTGTGAGCTCCTCACAAAGGAGAACGCGGAGCTCAAGCGGAAGCTCAAGGAGGCCTCCTCGTCCAACAGGATAATGCCCCAGTACCCCTTCGATTACCAAGTCGATTTTGAGGACTGGGAGCGTTCCCTGGACGGGGAGGAAAACTCCCACCGACGGGAAATTCTGGTAAGTTGCGTTATGATCAGATGCGGCCTCTGTCTGGAAGGACTCACCAGAAAGAGAGCTTCTTTCTGTGAGTGAGGTTATGTCCGGATCCGGTAACCCAGACCGACCGGATATTAGAAAAGGGGGTCGGTGGAAACGATCCGAGGTGAAAGGGGGGGGATCTTCCTTCCTTCGCCGAAAGATCCTTTTGTTTTTCTCGGATCGTTTCGATCGACCTCTGTCTGGGTCAATCACCAGAGAAGAGAGCTTCTGTGAGTGGGTTATGTCCGGATCCGGTAACCCAGACCGTCCGGATATTAGAAAAGGGGGTCGGTGAAAACGATCCGAGGTGAAAGGGGGGGGGATCTTCCTTCCTTCGCCGAAAGATCCTTTTGTTTTTCTCGGATCGTTTCGATCGACCTCTGTTTGGGTCAATCACCAGAGAAGAGAGCTTCTGTGAGTGGGTTATGTCCGGATCCGGGGCATAATTTTACTTTACCCACCCAGCGCCAAATCCAATAATTTATATGTCAAATGATAGTGTTTTCGTGTACAATTCCAACCAAAAAAAGGTTGGGGCGGACTCTTTTGGTTTGGCCATAAAGTGAGGTCAAAGGTCAAATGAATGACTCTTTGAAATAGCCACCAAATCCACAAATGTTAACCGATTGGGCAATACAATATATCAAATTAAAGGTAATTAAAAACCAAACCAAAAACTGCATTTTTGGTTTTTGGAAAAAAAGTTATTAATAATAAAAATAATATCAAAAAACAAAAAAAAAATAAATATTTTTTAGGTTAAATAATTTTTTAAAATTGTTTTTACGTTATAACCATATCTTTTATATATATTTTCTGAAAGCTGATTCAATTACCTTTAAAACGGTAGTACATTCATTATATACTTTACTCTTAGTTTACATACCAAATTTATCATTTGATTACTGCGACTTTAAAATGGATATTTGTACTGAAATTATACATTGAATAGTATCTTTTGGGTTCCAAGTATCTACTTTGATACACACGCAGAAAGGACATGGATCCCGAAAATACTATTGGACCGTGTAGCCGGTGTTGAGTATTAAAACCCCTAAGCGCGGCCGAAGGCACGCATGGAGGTAACTTGAATGCAAAAACTATATTAAAAAAAACAAGTATTTTAATACAAATGATAAATTTGGTTTATTATGTAAAAAAAATTTTAAAAAATTATTTAACCTAAAAAATATTTATAATTTTTTTTTGTTTTTTTATATTATTTTTTTACTAATAATTCTTTTTTGAAAAACTAAAAATGCAGTTTTGTAGTTTTTTTAATTACCTTTAATTTATTGTATATTGTAATAACCGATCGGTTACATATGTGGATTTTGGTTGTAATTTTTCATTATTTTGGCCCTTTTTGGAAAAAGAGAGAGAGAGAGAGCTTCTGTGAGAGGTTATGTCCGGATCCGGTAACCCAGACCGACCACCGACCGGATATGAAGAGGGCTTCTTGTTCTTCTTATTTTAAGTGTTGTAACGTTAACTAATATAGATTCTTCTTTCTCTTTTAACTTTTAACGTGCGGAGCTCACGAGAGGTACTTTTGTGCAGGCGGGAAGTACATAATGTACTTATGGAGATCACTACTCTCCGATGAGCTGGCAGTACACTACACGTACATGCAAGCTAATTGCGGGAATATTGAACGCAAGGCCATAGGTGGCTATAAATTTACAGCCATTTTTAAAGGTAAATTAATAAAAACTTTTTATTTTAAATTTATTTTAATAATTTATTATTTGTTGCAGAGTGCTTTAAAAGTAGATACGCCACAGATGCTATCAACCGGCATTTGACGGCGGAATATACATTCCGAAAATTTACGAACAGGTTCTTCGCGTACGCGGTGGATAATACGCGGCGCAAGAGCGACAGGACGAATGACGACACGACATTCGTCTATGATGTCAGTAAAAGTTTGAAGGTACTGGAAGCACCACCGCCTCCGTCACCAGCGTCACCACCACCCAGACCACCGACACCACCCACCACACCACCCACTCCAAAAATAAAGAAAGAGCGAAAATACCGGAGTGTGGTATGCGAGAAATGTGGGAAAAACGTCATAACTCGTGCAATGATGGCACACAAGTCATATATTTGTGGTCGATGGTACGTGTTTTTTTATATTTACTTTATTAATTAAATTTTCAATTTGAATTTTCTATAGATTGGTTCTGCTCCAGAACCCCTTCAAATAACATCAAAGATGGATGATGTTGTCGTCGTCGTTCCTTCCTTCTTCCGCCGTGAATTGTTTGTTGTGCCGGTTGATAGCATCTGTGGCGTATCTACTTTATCTTTATCTTTAAAAATGGCTGTAATTTATACCCCACCTTGCGTTCAATATTCCCGCAATTAGCTTGCATGTACGTGTAGTGTACTGCCAGCTCATCGGAGAGTAGTGATCTATATGTACATTATGTACTCCCGCCTGCACAAATGTACCTCTCAACTCAATAAAATTATATATTTAGTTATAGTAGTTTCATAAAGTTTAGTTTTTATTTGTTACCAACATATAGTTATAGTTATAAGTTGTTATAGTTATAAGTAAGTTTAGAAAATTTTAACAACACAAACAATAAAAAAAAAATATTGAATTAAATTGTATGAATTGTTTATTTTTTAAAAAATTTTTCAAAAAACCAATGTATATATATATGATGGAGCTCCGCAGATCTTTATCAACCGAAACGTTTACATTATTGTCCGGTGTATTTTCAGCAAATCGAGTTCGAGTGGGTGCTGCGCGAAGAGGTGCATTCGATTCTGAAATTCAATGAAATTCAAAATTTTCAATGAAATTCAAAATTTTCAATGAAATTCAAAATTTTCAATGAAATTCAAAATTTTCAATGAAATTCAAAATTTTCAATGAAATTCAAAATTTTCAATGAAATTCAAAATTTTCAATGAAATTCAAAATTTTCAATGAAATTCAAAATTTTCAATGAAATTCAAAATTTTCAATAAAATTTCAAATTTTCAGTAAAATTTCAAATTTTCAGTAAAATTCCAAATTTTCAGTAAAATTCCAAATTTTCAGTAAAATTCCAAATTTTCAGTAAAATTCCAAATTTTCAGTAAAATTCCAAATTTTCAGTAAAATTCCAAATTTTCAGTAAAATTCCAAATTTTCAGTAAAATTCCAAATTTTCAGTAAAATTCCAAATTTTCAGTAAAATTCCAAATTTTCAGTAAAATTCCAAATTTTCAGTAAAATTCCAAATTTTCAGTAAAATTCCAAATTTTCAGTAAAATTTCAAATTTTCAATAAAATTCAAAATTTTCAATAAAATTCAAATTTTCAATAAAATCTAGCCAATTTTAGACTAGGAAACACAAACCCGTCATTTGAACAGATTTAGACCTTAGATTTAGACCTTATCTGAGAAATTCTTAAACAAATATTTTATCATTTCCTGTTTTTTTCTTGTCCACTTCAGAATCGATCACGACTGCAACGGACTTCACAATCAATTTTTGATAAGAAACATTTAAATTAGTACATAATTTGATTTGAATTTTATTTGACAGTAACTTAAAATAAACTTTTAATTAATAATTTAAATTGTCTACATTTTTTTTTCAAGTTTTAATGTTAATGCATGAAACTGTGCACCGGACTCTCTTTTCATAGAGAGAGAAAGCGAAATTTCATTCTGTTGCACATATATTTTTTAAATTTATTAAAAATGGATTTTTTATTAACAATTTCGCCAACATTCAAAATGCAATCGGAGTGACTTCCGTTTTATTTTGACATTTTCTGTAAAGTGTTGCATACTGTTAGGCTCCGATTTCATCTTGATATTAGTTATTAGCGAAAAAAATAAACATTTATTTTTCAATCATATTTTCATATAATATCGTCAAAAACTAGATGCACATAATTTAATCATTTTATACACTGAATATTAGAATTATTAATTTAATTTTTTTGTTGTATTATTGGATAAACAAATATGATTTATCCAAAAGAGCGAGGCCGAAATCCAACCCGTTAGACAACAACACTGTTCATCCGTCCGGATTGGAACGTGGAACGTGGAGAACTTTCGGTGTCCACTTTGTCGCTCGTGTGGATCGCGACATCCATCGCCGGCATCCAGTTTATCGCACCTTTTATTTTCTTGTCATTGTTATTTGTTTTCTATCTTCTTTTTTAAGTTTTTTTCAATCCAGTCAGGTTTTGTGGCTCTTTCGGCGGACGTGTTTTGTCAGTGTGTCGTTGTTCTTCATTGGGAGTGGTTCGCTTATCGAATTCTTCACCAGGCAAAAGAAATCGATTGTGTGCAAAAAAAACAAGCAACAACCGGCAATTTTACATATATATTTGTTTTTATTTGTTTGTTAAAAGTACTAAGACAAAAATTAAGGTAAGCTTGATTTACATTTTTAATTACGACTAGAAATAGACTACAATCACATATCAGAATATTTCAATTCCATGGAAATTCTGCACCAAATTTAATGCAAAATTATTGCAAATGAGTTGAACCAGGTCCGAACCTGTTGACCCCGATGGCGCAGTTTGTTTCTATGCAAAAAGCATACTAACTTGTGTTCCACAAACGTCCACGTAGGTTCTTTTCGTTGACCCTACCCAATCTACCATATACTAGACGAATTAATTAAATAAACATTTATGCGTGCACACACCAAAAATTAGAGGCCGGTTTTCGTTCTTGTAAAGAACTGGAATGCGGAGAAAAGGGAACCTTGTTACATCTGCATCGAATTCGAAATCTTTTATCTCGTTATCAATTTAATTCTACTAATAAGAAAGTTAGACTTTGACCTTGTCGCTAAATAGTGCTCTATCGGATGATAGAGAGAAAGCGAGAGCGCACTAATATTTATTTAAATGTGTGCGTTAAGTTTCTTGCAGGCGCTTAAGCTGGGCAATGTTGCTAACCTCGTCATTTAGTAGGGGATTTAAATATTAAATAATTTTCGGAATTTTTTTTTTTAATCATAAAATTTTAGCCTAGTCATATTCATTAAAAACAAATGTAAAGGGTTTTTTTCAAATGAGAAAACTTGAAAATATCAAAAACAGCTGACTTCGTTCCACAGAATCCACACAAAGAATGGGGATGGAATAGAAAGTAGATCTGGAAATGTGGTACGACGGATAGATAATTCGGATAAATGGATAAATTGTGAATTTGATCTTAAAATTCCATATTTTCTAATGATCATTTGCAACACGCAAAAATACTTAAAACAACTTAGATAGAATCAGGCCGTAGTTTTTCCCTTTTTGTAGTTCGTTCTACAAGTGTTTGTCGCTCTCTATCATCAGACTATGTTGATAAAACATTAATAAATTCGCGAGACTGGCGTGATGTTAACAAAATTAAATACATACACGTATATACCAAATCTATATGTACAGTGTTGTCTACGTGCGTGTGCTTTTTATCAGTTCGGGAGTTCTACTCAAGCGACGAGAAGATAAGAGAATATAAGCCAAAAAAAAAGAATCACATCAATATAACGATTTGTTGTCGTCGTCCACGCTCGCTTTCTTCACACTCTATATATACGAAGCAATTATAAGTGGAATTCTTATCAATGAGCTTTGAGAATTATTTGTTATTCGTTCATTTTTCCATGAGTTGCATAATGAGCGACGACCACAAGTGAAGGAAGGGTCCAAACTCTGAGAAACCGTTCTCACTATCTCTCCGATTATTCAGTTCAAACCCCAATTGTGTTGTATGCACATGGAATTCAGCCAGCGCTCGTTGAACCCTGGAAATCAGTTGTGAAGAGTTCCCAAAAAAAGTCCTTAATCAATTATCAACACTGTGTGGTAATTTCTGCGGTTCCCAATAACGTGAACCCTGTTGATTCAGTGAAGTCTTGGGGCCAAGATAATAACCACATTCTGAGACATGCAATCACTGCCAGGTTTCGCCAGGTCAATGTCGCCGACGTTGTTGCGAGCCTTTGCCACAGTTGTCATGAATAAAGCCGGGGTGAGTTGAGTCGAAAACAAAAAAAGCACTATAAAAGCGAAAACAAACAAATTAATTCGAAGGTCGCCGTTTGCGAAAGAGATTGTGTGGAGGTGAGAATCTATTCCGGTGAGAAATGAATGAGTGGATGGAAGAGATTGAAGTGAGAGGAGAGAGGAACCTGCAATAGAGAAATAAAGTGCAGTGCAGACGTGCAAAGTGCACTGGAATAGAGTTGAATTTTTATTTATAAATATCATAAATATCATTCACAACAACATTTTTGAAAGGAATTCACGTTTGCTTTCTTCTCTTTCAGATGGCAACCAAAATTCGCGCTGGTCCCGTTGTCGACGTTCTCGGCGACGAGATGACTCGCATCATCTGGAAGTCGATCAAGGACAAGTTGATCTTGCCCTTCCTGGACATTGAATTGCACACATTCGACTTGGGCATGGAGCACCGCGACAAGACCGAGGATCAGGTCACCATCGATTGTGCCGAGGCCATCAAGAAGTACAACGTCGGCATCAAGTGTGCCACGATCACGCCCGACGAGAAGCGTGTCGAGGAGTTCAAGCTGAAGAAGATGTGGAAGTCGCCGAACGGCACGATCCGTAACATTCTCGGCGGTACCGTGTTCCGTGAGGCCATCACCTGCAAGAACATTCCCCGTCTGGTCAGTGGCTGGGAGAAGCCCATCGTGATTGGACGTCATGCTCACGCCGATCAATACAAGGCGACCGATTTCGTCGTCCCCGGCGCCGGCACCTTGACGCTCACCTTCAGCCCCGCCGACGGTGGCGCCGAGATCAAGCACGTCGTGAACGAGTACAAGGGAGCCGGCGTCGCCATGGGCATGTTCAACACGGACGCCTCGATCGTCGACTTTGCGCACGCCTCCTTCAAGTACGCCCTGGACCGCAAGCTGCCGCTCTACTTGAGCACCAAGAACACCATCCTGAAGAAGTACGACGGCCGCTTCAAGGACATCTTCGAGGAGATCTACCAGAAGGACTACAAGACCACCTACGAGGCGGCCGGCATCTGGTATGAACATCGTCTGATCGACGACATGGTTGCCTATGCCATGAAGTCGGAGGGCGGCTTCGTTTGGGCCTGCAAGAACTACGACGGCGATGTCCAGTCGGACTCCGTCGCCCAGGGCTACGGCTCCCTGGGTCTGATGACCTCAGTGCTCATCTGCCCCGATGGAAAGACTGTCGAGTCGGAGGCGGCTCACGGCACCGTCACCCGCCACTACCGCATGTACCAGCAGGGCAAGGAGACCTCGACCAACCCCATTGCGTCGATCTTCGCGTGGACCCGCGGTCTCTTGCACCGCGCCAAGTTGGACAACAACGAGAGCCTGCAGAAGTTCGCCGAGACCCTCGAGAAGGTGTGCGTCGACACCATCGAGTCGGGACACATGACCAAGGATTTGGCCATCTGCATCAAGGGCATGAACAATGTCCAGCGCAGCGACTACATGGAGACGTTCGAGTTCATGGACAAGCTCGCCGAGAACCTGCAGAAGGCTCTGGCGCAATGACTACCCGGCCCAGAGCAGGATGGCAACAAGTCGCATCTCTAGGAGACAGCGACTCGACTCATTTAAGGAACACACTCATACACCACACTTTCCACCCCATGGAGATTAAAATGCGTTCTCTGTTTTTTTTATATATATCTGTATGTAAACGATGATACATGAATAAATGCATCTTTTATAGCATAAAATAAGAAAATGCCTCTGATTTGATTGTGTTTGTGCGGTGGCGACATGACGAGGGTCTTTAACCCGAACCCGAGCATACTATTAACCTGGCGATAATCCATCGTGCCATCGATTGTCTTGTTGCAACATCGTTTCTACCCTGCACATTTCTGCACTTCAGAGCACCGCTAGGGCTTCCTCGGCCAATGGCTATTTGTGGGCACTTTATTCGATTTTACCAGAAGACCAGAATATAGTTCTGCGGAGGCTCTCGCTCGTGCAACATGTTCCAACGGTTCACCATCCTCGCTGACGGTTATTGAATCAGAGGGCTTTGTCATTATAGTGTGGAATCAGGAGGTTTTCGGTTGGGTGGTTATCGAGATCGAGAAGGGATCCGTATGCAATAGCAAAGGATATGCACGAACGGCTGACGAACGGTCGGTTGCGCTGCATCGTCGTCGTCGGACTCGTCGTCTTCACACTTTCGCTGAGTGAACGCCTGCCCCGGGCCGCGGCCTACCCGCCGAATAACTATCGGGACTTGGACATTTGCAATCACTGGAATGGGCGGCGGCACTTCCTGGAGCTGGGCGAGCGGGGCGATCTGCACGCCCGCAATGTCACGACGTCGGCGTTTCGAGTGGGTTTCGATTCGACACCGGAGACTCATTGTGTTCATAGTTAGCTAATGCAACCTTCCTTTAGAGCACAATCTACTCGCCGACCACCACGAACAACAACATGAAGAATCGCACCGCCACCGACATCTGGTACCAGTGCAACCTGGAGCTGGTCACCTGTGCCGAGTGCGTCGTCCGCATCACCTTCACCCACGTGAACTTCTCGAAGACCTGCGAGCGCATCACGAACCCCACCGCCGGCAAGTCCTCGATGTGCCCATGCGAGCACATTCAGTTCTCGGAGCCGCCCTACGACACGACCATCTCCGGCCAGGAGTTCTGCGGCGACGGCAAAGTGTTTCGCAGCAAGACCCGCACGTTGCTGCTGAAGTTCTTCTATCGTGCCACCAACAGTCACGTCTTCTCCTTGCAGTACTTCTCGGAAAGTGGGTTCGAGGCAGCCGGTTCGACTGGTAGCCGACTCTCATCAATTGATTGCTCGTTGCAGGGAACGTGAAGATCATCAGCGGATCGCCGAAGCAGTCGATCATCAGCAACTACTCGAAGAACACGCCGCAGATCATCTCGACCCCGTACTTCCCGATGGCCTATCCCCGCGACTACGGCATCGAGCACATCCTCACCTGCGAGGCGGACAGCTGCCAGGTGCGCCTCGACTTCACCGACTTCCAGCTGGGCCTCACCTCCACCCTGGAGGTCTTCGACTCCAACGGCCAGATGTTGGACTCGTACACGGGCGAACACTTCCGGCCGCCCATCGTGATAAGCAGTGGCAAGTCGTTGTTGTTGCAGTTCCGGGGCAACGGCGCCACGGGGGCGGGCTTCCGGGCCGAAGTAACGTTCGTCTCGTCGAAGCAGCTGAGAGAGGGTCAACTGGTGCCGTACACAGGTGAGTTCGACACGTTTTCACACTTCAGAGGCTTCGCGCGCATGGTCACCTTAAACCATAAACGGAATCGATTGCTGATTGTGCACGTGCGATGTGGGTGGGAATCGTTTAGGACTCGGTGCAGTCTCAAGGTCAATGGGCAATGCACAAAGCGCATGGACAGCAATCAATCTATCGATTGATCGACCGCGATTTTCCTTCCACAGACTGCGGCGGGATGGTGTCTGGCCCAGGCGGAGCCATCACCATGATGAACATGATCGAGAACACGACGGACATTCGGCTGTACGACTGCATCTGGATCATAAAGCCGGGCAACAACTACATGATGATGAAGACGCACATCTCGCTGCGTGTCCAGGAGTTCCACGGCATGGCCTCGCGCTCGGATCTGACCATCCGGCAGGGCACCACCTCCGATGCGGTGGAGATCGAGAACGTGGTGTGGCCGAACAACGGGATGAGCAAGGAGAGCCACATCGTGCCCATCCTGACGGGCTACTACATCCGGCTGCGCGGCGTCTTCGGCATGTCCTCGAAGCTGGCCATCGTCTACAGTGTCTTCAACTACATGAGTGAGCTCGGAGTTCAGGAAAAGCCCTGCGGCCCAATTGTATAAAACCAAAGAAACTCTTCCAGATTGCTACATTGGGTCGGAGTTCCTGTGCGGCAACAACCATTGCATTTCCATTCGGCTGCACTGCGACGGCTTCGACCACTGCGGCGACGGGAGCGACGAGCCCGACACGTGCGAGGAGGACTGGGCCCACCTGCAGAACGACCGCCGATGGTACTCCCACAAGCCGAACTACTACTTCCCCAAGATGGAGCAGTATCCGGACCTGAAGACGGCGACGGGCATCTTCATCGTCAGCACGCTGGGCATCTTCGCCGTCCTCTCCGGCTGGATGGTCATCCTGTATCGGATGGGCGTGAGAGCTCGCCATCAGCGGGAGCTGCAGAACCACCTGCAGACCATCAGCGAGCTCCTCGGTGAGTCTTGACTTCATGTCAAAGAGGCACGATATTTGACATTCTCTCGCCAGATCGGCAGGAGGAGATGAGCCCGGACGAGCCGCCGGTCTACGAGGCTCCGCCCGACTACGAGGAGGTCATCAAGGTCGGCATGGAGCAGGAGATTCGCGAGCCACGGCAGCGCCAGCGTCGCCATCACCATCGCCATCGCGATCGCAGCAGATCGGCGAATCCGGCTCAGGCTTCATCATCGAGTCAGCCCCCGGTGGGCGTCCACGAGCGACCCTCGACCTCGGCGGCCGCGTTGGCAGCCAATGGAACGGTCGCGCTGCCAGCTGACTGTGAGGAGTCGCACCTGCCGGACATGGCCAAGCGGATGCTGATGGCCACGGCCGCTTGTGGTAATTTGAACACTGTTGTACTTAGCCTCATGCCCCTGGTCTCATTAACCGAATCTAAGAAACGCGATTGCAGATGGTGGACCGTCGTCTGGCGCGACAGAACCAAAGGATTGCCAGGCAGGCGGCGGAGCAAGGGGCGGCTGCAGGTGCCACAAAACCGCGGGGCTTCCAACGAGCCCACTATCGGTATCCTCTGGGTGTGAACTACCCGCAGCGAGTGGTGTCCTGTCGCCACACCCGAATCTCACCACGAGCCACACGTAAGTTACGAAGAATGAGTACCCAGTGAGCCGACAGTCGTTCATGCTGCCCTCCCTTAGCTGCGAGTCCCCCAGTCAGTTTGAGGAATGCTCCAATGAGTTCCGCGATGAATCCCTCAACATCTCCTTCACCCTAGCCATGCCGCCGTCCTCTGCAAATACCGGTAACGCCCCCATTTCGGAATCAATTCAGGCGTCAATTTTCCAATCCTCCATTCCACAGAGCCAACTCGCCCGAGGAGCGGTGGCAACGTTTGCACGGAACAAACCCATCTGAAGCGATCATGGATCGTCATCAACGACGGTTATCAAAATTACAAAATCCAACGTCTTCGCCACACCTTCTCCTCCCCGGAAGCCTTCCCCGCTGACCACTGCTTCCACGATACGCTTGGCTATGGAACCAATGTGCCACACGACAGGTTCGAATCTCCTCCAGTTGTTGCAATTTTGCATCTGACTTTCACATTCCTGCAGGAATTCCGTGCTCAGCAATGCGAGTAACTTTGGCTCGGAGCTGTCGCGCGATCCCTCGTCCGGCAGCATCGCCCCCCAGCACCTGCCGAGACTCCACCAGCCGACGATGCCCCGTCGCTGCGCCGCCCTCCTTCAGAGCTACTGCGACGACACCCTGAGCAACGCGGGCCGAGCTACTTTGACCGAGATCCATGAGCATCTCGATCATGCTCATGGCAACAGGCATGAGCTGCTCATGGACACGACAGGACACCGAGCGGAGAGTGGGGCGTCTCAGCAGCAACAGCAGCAACAACAGCTGTTCGTCTACGACATGGACAGCGATGGTGAAGCGAAGAAAATCTCTTGCTTCGGCAGTGTGAACAGACCCTTCCTGGTCGGGACGAAGATGCGCCGCCGCCACGTTCGGAGTAAATCGTTCACGAACTCCGGCTCGGGGCGCCGACGATCGGTGGGAAAGATCCTGAAGCGCAGCTCGTCGGCGGATCTGCTGATGCGGATGCCAACGATCAGTCCGTCAGCATCGACCTCGTCGACAGGATCAGGCGTGTCTTCTCCTGGCAGCGACAGACTCGAGGATGGCGGCGTCTTTAGCGGGGCGAAAATATATCTTATTTGAATGAAGAACAACCAATGAACCAACCACCCATCAACCGATCAGTGAATGAATAAGGCATCATTTTTAAATCTGATATATGTATGTATATATATTTCTCTTCAAGTTATTCTCCTGCATATCTATGTAAGTGTTTAGACCTCAAGCATTTAAATACACACATTGCGTTGGGGTTTAACGGATTTAACTTTGTTTTAATCAATCAGAGTACATTTATTGAAGCCGGTCGTTTAGTGAGTTATATAGGTGCAAAAAAGGTCCATTTATATGTAATAATGCTGTTTGTTAACGAAAGCATGCGTGAAATGCTTGTATGGAAACGAACTCAGCCCAACTGGGTTGGTAAGATAAGGTAGGGTAGGGTAAGGTAGGGGAGGGTAGGATAGGTAGTAAAAGTAAAAAGCTGCTGGTTAATGTTACTTTACAACGACGTTATTACATACAAGTGTGTGTGTGTGTGAAAGAGTGTGAGTGTATTTGTGTTGCTTTACTATGCGCATACACATGAACAGATCATCAATTAAATATAACGCCTCCGCTGAGGGAATGTTATTTGAGAGCATCTCCATAGCCCACTTTGGCCACTTCTGCCGGCAGTGGCACCACGATGTTCCTCAAACTATCGATGCTGTTGCGCAGACGTACAGCCTGGAACTTCGGCGGCAGTTTCGGTGAGCCACCGATTGCGAATGACTTGAATTCCTTTTGATTGCATTGAAAATACGAATTGGGCAATTCAGATTAAAATTGTTATTTGGTGAATTATAATTGTATGCAGTTTATTTTTCAATAGTCAAAAACATAAACATCAAAATAAAAATGAGAACTAAAAATATAATAATAAATTATATTCATTGCTTGTATTAAATGTAATACAAAAAATAATAGTAATTGCTTCTTGTGTACGAATACATGGTAATTCAAACTTAACTCAAAGGTGAAAAAACATAAACAATAGAAGAAATTCATGGGGTGAAATTGTCATGAAAGATATAACATATAATTAAGCTTAATTTCAATTAAGAAAAATCACTGAGTGCATTTTGAGACTTAGGATACCTGGTTGCTACCCGGCGACGAGGTCTCAGTACCAGCAGTCGATTGATTTGTGTACGATTGGAATGTGGCGGTTGATCCATCACGACTTCCACGTGTCGTTACTTTCTCTTGCAGAGAGTTAAAGGTCTTCGAGAGCCATGGTTGCCAGCTATTGCGATTCGTGTGCATTTCAGTTATGGTTGTACTCAGCTGATGATTCAAGTCTTGATTCTTGCATTCGGCTTCGACTTGAGCGAGTTTGGCCTGTGCCAATTCCAACTCCAGTTCACGTATACGTTGCATGGCACCATTCAATGGATCTAGAGGACCCAGAGGGGCCTCATTTGTGTTCTTATTTAGCGAAGTTAAAACATTTTCTCCACCCGTTGATTCGGTGCTGTTGCCTGTTTCAATTAGTGTTGAACAGGCTTTGCATTTCGAGACGGCATTCTAAGAAATAAACAATTATTAATAAATCAATTCATAAATAAACTAATTGTATCACGTTACCATAACATTTCCCAAGGTTTCGTTCAACGTAGTCATATCTTGCTCTAAGCGCTGTATTATCTGCTTATAGTCCTGTATAATACCCGTGTGTTTGCGCTCCTTCTCCACGGCATGCTCGTTGGCCTCGTTCAGTTTCAACTGGAGAGCATCGATCTCGGCCTGCAGTTTCCGACGCTCCTCTCCAAATTTGTTCTCATATATTTGTGCCTCTTTTTCGAGACGCTCCTTGTGTTGCTTCTTGAGCATAAATTCTTCTTCGTATTGCTTCAATTTTTTTATTTTACGTTCGCACGCCATTTTCATAACCTTTCGGGCCTGACTAGAACTGCGGCATTTCTTGGGCAATGTAACGCGGAAATATTTAAGGATACCTTCGAAGTCGAGCTGTCGCAAATCGGCCTCGCATATCGAAAGCAGTGTTATTGCAACTTGGAAAAGTAAAGGCATTCCATCTAGGAGAAATACATCAAGCACATGGAATACAAAGCACAGTGGGAAACGTGCTGTGAACAAGGTGAGGAACCACTGCGATGCATACATATGTGTCTCAATGCCACATGCCAAAAAGTGTTCGTACAATTTAGGTAACTGATCCTTAATGAGACGATCCAGTTGATAAAGTCTCAAGTAGAGCACTTCGAAGCCTTGTTTGTAGAGTTCACGCAACCCGTAGTCGTACATAAGAGCGACAAGTACACAAAAGGCATCTTCTTCGGGCATCTGAAATTGGTACAATGTTGTAATATAATTAAATGCGTGATTCCCCACATGCTTACGTGCAACAATAAACTAGCAGCAATAAAACTGAGACCTTGACAATATCCAACCTCACTGTCATACACTGCATATGCCTTTGAGACTTTAAAGAGAGCATCTTGACCTGGAAGTATAACAAATATATTAATTATTGAAATCATCAAAAATGTAATTCATCAGAATATTTACCAGAACCACCGGTTTCCTTAAAGCATTTGTGTGCCGGAAATGTTCGATGAATGTCGCGTTGAATAACAGTCTCGCATTTTGTTTCCTAACAACATAGAAATCAAACATTACAAATATATTGAATAGTTCTGAAGAAAATAGTATTACTTTGGTTAACAACGTCTTGTACATATCGTTCATTTCAAATTTTCCCTCAACATTGGCAAGTTTTTGCCAAATTTTTTCACGTAATGCCTCTGGCACTCCCAACCGTACCAAGGGAGCTAGATTTTTGGGGCGTTTCTCTCCGTCCCATTCCTTGAATATGGGATCCCATTCATCCAATGTATCCTGTGAACAATCCTTCGAGACCTCTCCAGTTCCACTTAAGAGTGGTTCATCACCATCTGAACTATAATCGGTCGGACATTCATCTTCAATCGATACAATTGAGGATGAGCGCACAATGCGCGACAAGTTATTCATTCCAAATTTGAGCAAATACGAGGACGACGACGTTTGTGACTGCTGGGCATGTTCCAAAATTTCCTCCGATGGGTCGATGGAGCTTACCTCCCAGTTGAATTCGTCCGTTTTCTTTAATTGTAAGTAAAAACGTAATGTCATGGGACGCTTCGGAATAAAGTGATCCATTATACGTATTTCACCCTGCGATTGTATATTAACTGGGGTTTCGATAACAAATCGGACTGGCTCTTGTATTCCTCGTATGACAATGTCTACAGCGACTGTGAGAAAAGTTTTTTGGGATTCCAAATTCAGTTGTTCGAACGCCTTTTCATTCGATTTCCACTCGGCGCGTATGCAATAGGGATTTAGACAAAGTGGTGTAATTGGAGCATTGACTGCGTTATCACCGGCAGCAGCATTTGATGGGCCAAGTTGATAGCCCATTGTAACCAAATCTATCAATTGCATATCAGCTTGACGAACCAATTTTCCTGGGCTTAAAAGCACCCCAAAGCATCGTTCAATTAATAATGGTTGCAGTACTGATGATGGTGTCTGCTTTACAGTAATGCACACTTCTTTATCTGTGTTGGCCCGTAGCTTGAAACCCATGCGATCCCGTGGAACAGCTGAATATGAGTTTTTAGCCACTTTTTCCCGTATTTCCAAAGAAACTATAAACTCATAACCAGCTGCATTGAGTGGATTTCCACTAAGATCAGACGTCACTGAGTTTAGCATATTGCTGTCCATGGCCGAGATCAAGCTGCATGTCATACTGGGCGGGTAGTGTTGAAAAGCCTTTTGGAAACAAGCTATATTATAAAAGTAAAATAATCATTTATTATTTAAATCGTCTACAATTCAAATATATTTCTACTTACCACTGACTTGATTGACAGCCTCCGGAATATGGCAACGAAAGACATGGCATTGAAACAATGAATCGCCGTGTAGCCAAGTGAAAGCAAAACAACCATGTTCTACGCTTTCAGCAGGTCCACGAAAATATAAGATTATACTCTGAATCTCGTACGTGGCAATAACAGAGTTTGAGTCCGCATCATGTAAACTATATGAGAACAATACATGTTAAATTTAAAAGTAAACACAGATGATTTGTAGGTTCATACACAACAAGGCCTTCAGAGCAATTCGGAATACTGATTGAAATTTTTAAGCCCACGGACGATGCTCCACTATTAAGTTCACTCATTATGCGATACACATCAATTTCCGATTTTGGGGCATTTATGTTTGCAGCTCCCAAGTATGTGACTCCAGAGAAAATGGTACAGCCCTGATCAATGTCTGAAACTGAATGATGGAGTTTATTAACTCAAATTATCAAACAAAATAATTCATACATACCTTCATCATCGGTATCACTTTTTTCCGGCTTCATGTCATCCTGCTTCTCAAGTCCAGCGGGACTGGCATCGATGCAATCGTAGAACACCGACTGTCCCACTCGATTGTGCTCCGAAGTAGAAGCCTCACTTTTGGGTGTCTGAATTGATTCGCTGTTTCTCTGTAGCGACTTTGTTTTCATTGCAGGGTATTCACTTTTCTCTGGCACAAGTAATGCAGGACTGGACGTAGCTGCCAATGGCAGAGTCAAAGATTTCTGTGCTTTCTTCGAACCTATTTCAGCAGTTGCAGAGCCTGCAAAAGATTTATGTACTTAGAAGGAATCCAACTTTACTGGGAAAGTTGTACTAGGTATACACAATAACATCATCGCCGAAATACGTTTCATATTATTGTGTTGTGCTTTCGTTCATCGCGACTACGATGAGCGATAGAGCGAATCGAGGGGCGTTCGGTAGGTTGTTAAGTCGCAGCGCAGCCCTGTGGCGAGCGATCAACAAAATCGAGTTGGCAGCTGTTTTGAGATTATTTTGTTTTTGTTTGTTATTGCTTTGGCACGGGTAAACAGTCAGATCGAAGACCGATGAATTTCTAAGTTTCAGCCGTACTTTGCTTATTCGGGAACTCAAGTACATTTAAAAAAAAAACTCGTATACCTAGGCAAATGTAAAAATCGAGACCGAAACCATGAACTCACCACCTGTCTTGTCTAGCTCCAATTCACGTATAGCTTCGGTCATTTCATTCTGCAGATCGGAGATGTTGCGATTATTCGCAATATCCAATGTAGGAGATTTACTCGCAGTTGGGATGGGTGGTATCACTGCTGTTGCTGTCGGTGCTGCTGGTCCTGCCACAGCCACGATTGAATGTGTCTCCATCGGTGTGGTCACGTTGCTATCGGTTACAATTTCATACTCGCCACTAGTCGTTATAGATTCCGAGGACTTGGTGCTGAGGTTGTCATCCATGACGGGTGGGTAGCACGGGAAACGATAGCACTGGTTGCGAATGGACGGATTGGGGCGCAACTGTGCCTTTGTAAATCGAGGTGTTTTTTTCAAATTCTTCTTAAAGTGGTTGCGATTTAGTTGGCCACTACGGTCTGGGGGAACACATGACTGTGTGTTGCTGACTGTGCTTGATGAGTCTACGAAAATAGATGATATTCATGATCAATTAACTGCTGCGAGAATTTCACTTTTCTTGAACTTCGGAATGTTATTCCTCCCAATAAATCAATCAATGGCAAATTAAGGTTCGTTCTACGTTTTGAATTCCCTTTCTTTCGCCAAATCGATGACGAATCGGGGGCAAATGGAAATGGGGACGGATGGGTATATGTCTGCGACAGCCCTCACTCCTCCCTTCCTTCACTCCTTGCCAAACACAATTGCAGCTCCCAACAACATACACAGGAACTTACGTACTCTGAATTCATGTACCGTTCGTAGCACATCATTTTCCCGACTTACACTAGCATCCAGACAACAAATTCGATTGTAATGTTTTAAACGAGTATTCTTGCTATTTGCATAAATTCAACAAATTTTTTTTTCGCACTTCCAGATTCCAAATTGTGATCATCTGTGTTGTGTGCACCAGGGTCGCCGAAGTCACTTCAGTCGAAGTGTTTCACTTCACTTTTAATCCGTACACTACGGCACTCCACTTTTTCAGAAAACACTTCACTTTGCTAAACGCAGATTTTCGGGATATTAAAACCTAATTTTGTTGCGTTTTCTGAAATTAGTCAGTACAAACAGTTTTTGTTGGGTCATAAAAAATATGTTTGAGCTAGTATTTGTAGACTTGGACTAAAAGTTCATCAATTCACTCACTTTTTCCACTTTTGCACTTCGCTCAAAAATTCTGACGCGGCAACCCTGTTGTGCACTTAGACTTTTCCTTTTTGACAATGCAGGGATGCTTCATAAAATACATATCGCGAGAGATGTGTTCATTATTCAGCAATTCTGGTGAGGGTATCGCAACTGTCAACGATTTCTGCACGCTACGTACGTCAAGATAACAACGAAAAAGTAAGCAACAAATTTGGTTTTTACAATTCCACAGGATCGCTCAGAATACCAAAAGGTTTTAAAAATATCAGAATTAAATTTATTATACCATAAATGCCTATATACACATAATTAAAAATAAATAATACACATCAAAAAAAACAAATGAATATTCAAATTTAAAAAATAAGAGCTGTTTTTCTTGATTTTTGGACACCAGAATGTACCATGTGGCACTACATATTTTTTACAAAATATTTTTTGACCGCCGTTGTATCTAATTTGGT
The DNA here is from genome assembly GCA_017309665.1 of Coelopa frigida. Taxonomy (NCBI): domain Eukaryota; kingdom Metazoa; phylum Arthropoda; class Insecta; order Diptera; family Coelopidae; genus Coelopa; species Coelopa frigida. The sequence goes on from CM029563.1 coordinate 24,460,018, forward strand.
TCTTTTAAAATCAATTTTTTTATACATATTTTGATTATAATCTGTTTCATATTTTGTAAATTTGAATATTTATTAGTTTTAATTATGTTTATTTATATAATTATTATTAATAGAAGAATTCATTTAATTTTGCTATTTTTACTAGTTTTTGATATTACGAAGGACCCTGTGGAATTGCAAGAACCAAATTCATTGCTAACATTTTTATTACTATCCTGACGTACGGTGCACGCTCCCGCTCGACAGTTGTCAACAGCGCACGTAAGGTTATGTGTTGCTCGCTCGCTGCCTGCTAGGAATTGCAGAAATTAGTGTAATTGTTAATAAAATCATTTCTGTCACTTCGTAATAATTCACTTGCAAAATGTGGCCTCGTTTTGGAATCAAGATTGGCAACAGCACACTGTGCATTGCATCCGTTAAGGCTGACGGTAAAGTGGAAGTAATTGCCAACAAGCAGGGAGATCGTGTGTCACAGGCATGCTTACTGTGGGACAGCGATGAAATCGAGTGTGGTCTTACCGCCAAGCAGAAGATGTCTTCTCGGCCCACGCAGGCTGTGTCGAACAGTTTCCAATTCTTTGTGCCCAGCGACGAGCTGACGGAGGAGAAAATTGCTGTCGCCACCAAAGAAATTACATGTGATTACGATGCTGCTAGTCACCAATTTGAACTGAAAGTAGCACACTCTGATGCCGACGAGCCTCCGACGAAGAAAATTTCACCGTACGATGTCCACGTGAATCTCTTCAAATCAGAATTCGAACTAGCGAAGCAATTTCTTAGCAGTGGTAGCGAGCAGAAACCAATCGTTGTGCTGTCCATCCCCAGTTACTACTCAGTATCGTCCTGGCCGCAATTGGCCCAATCTGCTGAGGAAGCTGGTTTCCACGTTGCTCAAATCATAACCGAACCTACAGCCGCTGTTCTGGCATATGGCATTGGAGAAGTTGCTGCGAATAACGAGAGTACTCCATCCACAAAACACGTTTTAACCGTCAAGTGCGGTGGACTTTACAGCCATTTAGCTCTGTACGAAGTTACGAACGGTCTGTACAGATTATTGGACTGCAGAGGACCCTTTTCGATTGGAGGCAAACAATACACGGAAGCGTTAGTTCAATTCATTTGCCAAGAATTCTTTAAAAAGTTTAAACTAGACCCCAATGAAAGTCGTCGTTCCATGGCTAAAATACGTACGGTGGCTGCTAATTGCAAGCATATTCTTACAACAGTACCCTCAACGCAAATTTACATCGATTCGCTGATGGATGGCGTTGACTTCAACATGCAAATGTCTCGAGCTCGTTTCGAGAGTTTGATACAACCGGTCATTACTAATTTTATGCAAACGTTGAGTGAAACGGTTGAGAAAATGCTCCAAAAGAATGCAGAAGTGCAAAAAATTGATGAAATCGTATTGCTAGGAGCCACAATGCAAATTCCAAAACTGCAATCAGCCATTAGTGCTCGCTACCCAGAGGCCAAATTGAACACTTCAATATCAGCAGATGAAGTTGTAGCCGTCGGTTGTGCTAGGCAAGCAATCTTCCTCGCGGACCCAGAAGGCCAAGACCTACAAGCGAAAGAAGAATGCGTTTGCTCAAAAAGCGAACTATTGATATGGCATGGAACAGACGAAGCTAATGCTAAAGTTATGCTACACAAAGGTACCGTTCTACCTAGTGTGGTAACCGTAAAAGTGAATGCTGTGACGACGGAGGACAACGACATCTTCCACGTTAAAGTTGGAGATGAAGTGAACAAGGTGTGTCTGAAGGGTGCAACACCAACTGAGGATGGCGTATTTCAAATTGAAGTAGATGTTAGTTTAAGAGAAGACAACAACGACAGAGCGGCGACGCCTGTAATTAAGTTGCGGTGCATTTAGAGAATTAATGTTCCAATTACACTTTAGATTTCTTTTTGCTAATTTAAATAAAAACATCAAAGTCAAAAAAGAACACATTATTTTCTTACTTGAATTAAATCTTTTAATTTTTAACAGGATTTTTATGTAGAAAAACATTTTAAAAACTATCTTATATTATTAGAATTCCATTTTTTGATCGCTTACATCGATGGCCTTTGATTTGAAACTACTCTCCAATTTGCGAAGGAACTCTTCAAAAACCACAACTCCCTTGAACATGCTTGTTTTCTTATAGTCTTTGATGCGGGTTTTTTCCTCCGGTTCATCCTGATTTTTAATTTTGTCATCAAAAGCATTGATCTCATGCAGAAGTTTCATGATCGTGGGCACTGTAGTCGGATCGAATTTGGCAGCAACACTAGCATTGAAGGGCACACACACCTTACCAGTCGATGGATGTATGCAAAATGGTGCTTTCAACAAGTGATTGAAACCCTTAGTGACGTTTATATCCAGCCTGGGATATAGTATGCCCAATTGAATTTCTTCTGTGATGTTCCTCAGTTTTCGACTCCAAGCATTCGCTGCACTCGTACGCATAGAATTGGCATATCGACAAAACGAAGACCAAATCGACTTGGATGTAGCACCTTCTTCGTGATTCTTCTTCAGATAGGCTTCGGTGTCCTTTCGCGCCATATCGTCGGGTATCATTTGAATAAGTTTCATAATGCCTTCTGGTGTGCCAAATAAATTTTGATCCTCCAGTATGATTTCCTCAAACAGCGGTTCAATGAACTTCAAAGCTCTTTTTACACTGTGATGAATTCGATCACCAAGATTTACACGTGGAACATTCAAGCCATTCACTAAGACATGAGTCACAATTTGCAAATATTCCGCAACCGCCGTCCGACCACGCGTATCTAAGTGGCGAGCTTCATGATCGCAGACCCAGCAGTGGACACCGCGACGTCCCGAGAAAACCCACAGAATGTGTTCGAAACCGAAATCTTCACGGAGCGCTGCATCCAGAATACGCGCAGCAACAGCCATGAATTTCCAACATTTGGTGCACACATCGGCGCCCCCGCAACACGTGCGAACATCATCATAGTCAGTCATATCGATATCGAAGACTAATTCACGTTGTACGGGAACCATTGCTGCTGATGACATGCGAAAGTTTTTTGGTCTAAAATAAATATCGAGCTAAAGTTAATAAGTAACAGAAAAAAAAGTAGAATTCATACCGTGTCGTCATTACGGCACCTATATCTATTTTGAACGGATTTCTGGAACATATCTCCTTTTCCATCTCGCTTTGACTTTCGAAACACAAGTAACGCAGATAGATTTCATCGTGAAGTGTAAAGGAAATCTCTCGATTAGTGAAAACGCTCTCTTCGGCTAAATTGGGAGACAACGTTTATTTTTTAATGAAATTAATGCATTTAAAATTAAGAGCCTTACATAGGCCATAGGAAAGCCATCTGTAGAAGGGTTTGTGTGGGAAGAGACGCTTGTAGTACACTGGAAGCATATCCGGCAATATGGCAGGGTCATATTTTTCCTTATTTTCCTGCTGCTGTTGAACCTCCAATTCTGGCATTTTGTCAATGTCTGGGCAACTAAAAATAAAATCAAAAATGCTATGAATATATATGCATCAGATTCCATTGCATATGTACATTAAATTGCAAAACACAGAGATTATTTTTTTCGTGAATGTATTAATAAACAAAATGTTTGTTCTTTATTAAAACGTGAATACATTACATTTCATATATAATTACTTTAACTATAAGAATTGTATTTGAAGAACCAATACTTTAGTTCGCAAATTAAATAGATATTACGCAGAAAATACGTAATAATGACATAATTATACCTTCGGTTATTGGGAGTCTGAACAATGTCACATAATTTCTATATAACAATGCTCTTTACATAGGCATGTACTTACAATATTTATACATGTATTGTTGCTTAGATATTATTCAAGAGTTTTGTTAGTTTAATAAATTTTGGAGTATATAAAATAATTTTTTTTTTGTTTTTTTTAAATAAAAGTATGAAGTAATTTGTCGCGCTTGAATTCCTATGGAAGGAATCAAACAAAAGTTAAAAACATGGAAATTGTAGACAAATCTATGAACATTGTTTAACAAATAATATTCTATGGGTACTACTGAAACAAAATCATGTTGCTCAGAGATGATCACGTTTGCGAAATTGAAATCAATTCTTTCTGAAAGTGGCTTCTTAACTGAGCTTCACTCATTGTCCACGAATAACAAAAATATTTGATATTCAAAATAGTTTTTCTTGGTTTCACGCCACAGTCAAACGAATATCTTGCATTTTATGTTGCTGCCATATGTGCTCTTGTTGCTTTGGAGGTGCGGTGTTATACAGCGTAACCGATGCAATATGATTGTTGGGCATCACCTCGAAAATGATATCCTGATAGCCATAGCAGAAGGTCGAACCAAATGGATTTGCAGTGTTAGTCGAACTCGCACGATGCAAAACAACTGGACGTTCAGACGGTACCAGAGCTGTGCTTATATCGTTCCATTTCGAATAGGCCGTAATCTTGACAGCATCTCCAGAAAAACCCTCACAGCTGCTACTGATCAGCGCTGCATTGTCTTGCACCTTATCCGGTTTCAATTGAAATTGGAACTCACAACGATGATACATATTGAAATTAAAGTGTCCCGGATAGTTCGTATGTAGGATGAATTTCTTGCAAGTTTGAGTCCGCGCATCAAATAAAACATCGATGCCGAGAGTAAAGTAATTAAAGAATATATCACTACGTTTACTCTGCGCTTGGCGGTTAACATTCGACGAGTGTATTTTCATCTTGTCTTCACTCTTGAAGAATATGCGATTCGGTGCTCCCAAATTCATAGCAACATCCTGACAACTATCGCCGAATAATACTTCTTTCGTAAAACTCTGACGACGAGGCTCGAGAGCACGTCCTGAGCCTTCGGTAAATAACTTAAGCTTGAGACCTTTGGTCATGCCGAGTGAGTTGCGCAGCACAGTTGTGGACTCCAAGTACATCTGGCGATTGTAGCACGAGAGTGGCAGTGGAGGTGGACGATTCTCGGTTACATTGCTGCCAAAGTACAGCGCCATTTTTGAAACAACAGGCGATGCGCCGCTTAGAAACACCAACGATCCCAAACCGTGTGCATATCCAGCATGAAGTTTGCTATCTACGGGAAAGTAGAAACTCAAGCCTCGAAAATGCAGGGCGAAAAGTTGCTTCGCGGCATCATAGACTCCTGGATGTGTAGCACCAAAAGAGTGCTCAATCTGCTCGATTGATGGCAGAACTTCGGGCGAATTGAAATAAACGCCGCAGTATTTGAGCTTGACCAGTTTCATGTTGAACACCTCGATTGTTTTTAAACGCTGCACGACCGGATCGAAGATGAGACGTACGCCATCCTGTGGCAGATTTATGATGATGTCCACGCCGAGAGGATTCGTGTCAGAGTAGAGTACTTGAACACCTTTGATGATTCCCACCTGCGATTGAATGATCGCTATAGCCTGAGAGAAGTGCATTCCAAGCACGAATTCCCAGCTATCGCAGCCCAGAGAAATCTCGGGCACAATTTCCAAATCCAACATTATGCCTGTCTGTAGATTAAGAATTGAGAATCAATAGAAATAGAAAGCAAGAGTGGCTTTGCAAGTAAAAACACTCACTGTGCAAAAGTCTAAACACAATTAGTGGCGGTTGATAAACGAAATAAGTGGTTGTCGACGAACGGAGTCCCTTTGTTTCAAATGTTTCTCGTTTTGCGATTAATAATGAATTGTTATTGTTTTTTCTTTGTGTTTCCCGTCTCGGTCGCTCTTCCGTTCACGTCTTTCGATGGTGATACTAATACACAAACAATGAAACTAAAACGCATATTCTTAGAATGACCTTTATTTGTTTATAGTTTTGAAATATGTATGATCATTACTCACCTTGTTTTATTTTGATGATAGAATTTTTGTAATATTTCACAAATTATTGAACAAGAATTTGCGAAGACTATTTTTTCTAAACAAGTATTTTTTTTCGACGACGTAAAACTAACTTTTGTCAATAGATACGAATGAAGAAAAAAACAAAGCGCGAGTAGTGTCGTTTCACTTTTATCAATTTCCTTTTGTGCCTTTTCAAGGCGAGGAAAGAAACATACGAAAATTGAACGCTCACCTTTCAATGGTTGCAAGCAAAAGTCTACGCAAGAGAGAGTTGCAACATTGAAAATTTGTGATATAAATTTCGCAATTTTTGCACATAAATACGTGAATTATAAACTAGCACTTCTAATTATCACAATTATATTTCAGTTTTGTATTATTATTCACTCAAAATGTTTATTTATATTTCTCCAAACCTTCCTAATCTTTGAAACCACCTGAATAACTTTCAAACCTTTAATATGGCAACACTAGACAAAGAATTAAGATTCTTTGTTTTGCCGCCAATTTTTACACATTCTGCAATTTCAAGAACATGAAACTTACCCGCTTTTATAAGAATTTAGTTATTCTTTTGTGTTCGATGGCAATTTGAAATCAAACTTGATTAATTGCAACAAACTTACAACTTTCACAATACAAATTATGTTGCAATTACAATAAAATCAAACAAATTTAGAAACGAATTTCTGGAGCTCTGCGAACTTTACTTTTCTATAAATGTCATACAATTTTGACAACTTATGGTTGTTCCATTTGCGTTCAATGTTGAACAATGTTGATGTTTTCAACTAGTCGCGACCACAGATAACCAGATGTACCAGCGCAAAGATAGCAACGTTGCTGGCTGTCAAAACTTTTGACAGCTGTGAATGAGGGGAAATATACAGGGTGATTCAGAAATTCAAAAACTGTTAAATAAATGGTTTGGTCAGGACAAGATTTCCACTGTTTCTAGGAGTTTCCAACTTGGGTGACACAAATCCGAGTATGAGGGATTGTGGAGAAAATCATTCCCGACTTTTTGGCATATATACATTTGTTGTGTGTAGTCTGTGCTTTAAAAAGATAACATGATTTGTTAATATCTAAAATACATGCAAATACATACAGTATATGTATATTTCCTATTCGATGCAACCATTGTAAATAGTTCACGGTAAAAGACACAAGAGTTTGAAAACAGCACGAGTTTTGTTTTACGAAAATGTTGATGTGGGAAAAGAAAGAAAATGTGTTAAGTACAAGTTTGGCAAAATTACTAATGCAAAAAAAATATTACTTGCACTGTTTTACAAATACAAGAGAGATAAATTCATTCGATAAAGATATACCGATGTAGACCTAAACTAAGGATACGAACTAAAAAATGTATTTGGAAAAACTAAGTTAATACGAAAGAGCCGATGGTGACCGAGAGCCGACTGTGAAATCTTTGTATACTGAAAATACCGAAATCTGAATGAATAGAAGAAGAGAAAATTTCATTATTCATAGAATGTCTATCATTCGTATAAATTAGCTCACTTTGTCTTTAAGTTTCATTCGTCCTGTCGCTCTTGCGCCGCGTATTATCCACCGCGTACGCGAAGAACCTGTTCGTAAATTTTCGGAATGTATATTCCGCCGTCAAATGCCGGTTGATAGCATCTGTGGCGTATCTACTTTTAAAGCACTCTGCAACAAATAATAAATTATTAAAATAAATTTAAAATAAAAAGTTTTTATTAATTTACCTTTAAAAATGGCTGTAAATTTATAGCCACCTATGGCCTTGCGTTCAATATTCCCGCAATTAGCTTGCATGTACGTGTAGTGTACTGCCAGCTCATCGGAGAGTAGTGATCTCCATAAGTACATTATGTACTCCCGCCTGCACAAAAGTACCTCTCGTGAGCTCCGCACGCTAAAAGTTAAAAGAGAAAGAAGAATCTATATTAGTTAACGTTACAACACTTAAAATAAGAAGAACAAGAAGCCCTCTTCATATCCGGTCGGTGGTCGGTCTGGGTTACCGGATCCGGACATAACCTCACTCACAGAAGCTCTCTTTCTGGTGAGTCCTTCCAGACAGAGGTCGGAGCTTACCGCATCTGATCATAACGCAACTTACCAGAATTTCCCGTCGGTGGGAGTTTTCCTCCCCGTCCAGGGAACGCACCCAGTCCTCAAAATCGACTTCGTAATCGAAGGGGTACTGGGGCATTATCCTGTTGGACGAGGAGGCCTCCTTGAGCTTCCGCTTGAGCTCCGCGTTCTCCTTTGTGAGGAGCTCACACTTCTTGCGGAGCTCGAGCAATTCTTCCATAATTTTCGCCATTTTTTTTTCGATTTTTATTAAAAAAACACAAAAACACAACAAATTTTTATTTTTGAAAAACAATTTTTTCAAATTAGATTTTAAAAATCGGTCAGGGACGTTATAGAAAATTTTCTTATAGAAATCCAATAAGAATCCAAAACTCGTAACACCACGAATAGATGGCGCCAGCATCACAGTCATCATTTCAGGGACGCTTTAAAAACTCAGAAAAAATGGCGCCGCCAGAATTTTCCGACTGGAATTCCCGGACGTTTTTGACAGTTAGTTAGTTTTGTAGGCTTTTGTTTTGATTCCCTCATTCGTAAGTCGTCAACTTATGGTTGTTCCATTTGCGTTCAATGTTGAACCATTGTCTCGTATCAATTCCATAAAGTATGTTCAGCGCGACCGTTTTTAGAAAATATTCTACCAAATTGGTAGTTTTTTAAGCTGGTGGTAACTTGGTATGTATTAAAAAGTAACCAATTTTTTTAAAAGTAAAATTAAATGTATATTAAAGGTGTACTAATATTTATATAAAAACACATTTAAAACAATGTCACACCATACATCCCGATATTAAATCCGTAAATTTCTCAAATATACCACATATATACCAAATATACCGCATCAAACTGCAATTATCCCATTTGAACATCGGGTATCACAAATCGTACAGGCAAAACTCGCATCCGTCGAAATGTTGGCGCTCAGACAATAGTAGCAATAAATGTGTCCACAACCCATGTGATGTGGCAGGGTAGGACGATCTCCACAATATACACAAGTGGTATTTAATGCCATTTTGGGAGCTCGTCCCTCCGGAAAATCACTGGAACCATCCTCACTTTTAGTTGAAAATGTTGTTTTGAATAGTCTCTGAAGTTTTCTGAAGTTAATGATCGGTAGAAGCAAGCCAAGTATTTCCTACGATATACGCAGCATTTAAAGTAAACGAATCTCGATATGAATATGTTTTACAAACCATGAAACCACCCCAAAGAAGTTCTCGCGTCAGATATTTATAGCCAATGTCTCGACGTTGATTATTTCGCAAACTGATATAATCCAATCCCAGGAAGAAGTCAATCAGCGTAGGACGACGTCCGGTTTTCAAGAATCGAAAAAAGTTCAATACTGTCAGGACGAGGGCTATATTTTCACCCCATTCGATGGTCTTGTGAAGCCACTCGGAGCGCCGCGACAGACGCTGTTCATCGATGGCTTTGACATATCTCGGCAGCACGGTGAGGGCAAAGTGCAAACATAACCGAGAGATGGTCAGTTTTTCGGAGTCGTATGCCAGCACCAGCAACTGTTGTCCAAATGAAGAACATTGTTTCCCAACAGAACCGAGCCAAATAGCCGATTGTATTAGTAAGTCCAGTTCTGGTTGAATTTTTACAAAGAACACAGGCTGTCGGATGAGTGAAAAACTTTACATTATCTCAAACTGATATGAAATTCTTTGAACTCACAGAAATGGCCTGCAAGTTCTCCAACAGGTTTTCTCGGATGAGTCGTGTGATGTCCTTGTTCAAGTAAATGGCATCGATCTGGACGAGGACGAGTTTAAAAACAATTGGTGAATGGAACCCAGAGAACTCACCTGATTCACGCGCGGCACATACTTATTTTTTGTTGCCATTTCGGTAAATAGTTAAAAACTGTTCCTAAAAACACAATTATTGCACTCCAAAAAAATATCTTTGTTGTCCTGCCGCAGAAATAATAAAAAAAATCAACAAAATTAATTAAGCAACCAACCGATAACCGAATTGATAACGCAATGTTATGACATTTCATACTACAGTGCTTGTCTAACTTCTTATGAAAAGCACTGTAACCCTGCTGTTTTGTTTTGTTTTGTTTCGTTCAATTCCAGTACGTCCGTCAAAAGCCGGCCATCTTGAATGGAACTTCCAGACTCCTTCGTCAAATTTTCCAGCTCCAAGCAGACAAAAGTTTCGCGGCGATTTTTGGGGGTGCCGATTTCGTGAAGCAACCCTGGAAATGGCGGATTTCGAGCGACCCTGTTTCTTTCGAATTCGATTCTGATTGGACTTTTATTCCCTAAAGTTGAATTTGACAATTGAATTGGGTTGTTATGTTGTATATATATATATTTATCGTTTTTATTTATTTACAATTTTTGTTAATTCGAACAAAAATTAAATTCAAAGGTTTTTTTTTTAAAAAATGGATTTGCGGAATGCTCCTCTTGATCAAAAGTGGAGTGAAACACTTCGATTGAAGTAACTTCGGCAACCCTGCAATCGCTGCTGATTTTTGACATTTGAGTAGAACACAAAAATCTCATCTCGTCGAAAAAATAAATAAAAACAATTAATTTATAAACAATAAACAAATACAAATAATATTAAAATGAGTTCTCCAACAAATAAAACCAACAATGACACGGTTTCCTCGAAACAACGCAAGTCCTCCAAAACAAATTCAACAACCAAATCAACGAATTTGGATACCCGCGCTGAATTAGCAGATCTCATTAAAAAGAAGGCCGAAACTTCCGTAAGTGCCTTAACAAATTAAAAATATTATAAATTTTTATTAGGAGTTATTGGTCGTCTTTGGTACAGGAACAATTAGCCAATTTGGAGAGACAAATTTACGCCTTTGAAGGGTCGTACCTGGAAGACACCCAGTTGTGTGGCAATATTATTCGAGGCTGGGAGCGCTACCTTACATCAAACAAAGCCACCAACTCCAAAGCAGACAAAAGAAATAGAAAATTCAAGGAGGCGGAACGACTATTCTCCAAGTCAAGCATTACCTCCATGGCCATTTGCAATCGTAAATATTGATTCTGTCTGCTCAACAAAAAATACATTCGAATTATTTTTCAGCTGATCGAGCCAGTGAGTCGGATTCGATAACAAATGAAGATTCGAGCGACAACCAAATTGGAGGCAACCAAAACACAACGACCGCACACGATGGTACAACCTCCATCAAAAGCGCAGGCAAGGACGAAAAGGATGGTGAGACTTTAAGTGACGCACTGTCAACTCAATATAACAATATTTTCCGATACATATAGATCGCGCCTCGACACCCCAACGGGATGGTGTGAGCAATAAAGATCCAAGTACACCCAGTGGAAATGCCAAAAATAAACTCTCCTCCAGCATAAGCGCAAAAAAAGGCGGACACATAAACAAAAAAATTAAACATCGATAAGAACTAGAATATCCTCCCTTCTTAAATGAAACTCAAAATCGCATCATTGTCGATTCTACGTTATATTTAAAATTATTTGGAACAGTGTACTTTAGCCTTTGATTAGAAAAGAAAGCATTGTGTAAAACTAAATAAATTTCGATTGCGTTTTAATGTACCTCACAGAAAGAAGGTCAACCTCAGTGCGTAAACGTTTCATTCGTTGAATACTTAGAATACAACAAAGTAGATCACAAGTCCAATGATGAGAAGTGTCACAAACATTCCACCCAACATCACATACTTGTCCTCAGTGAAGCGTCGTTCAATTAGCTTCATTGTATGATTCGAGAGTCCGAGTGTACTGCCGATAGTTACTATCCGTCGATGTGCACCCTTTAACGTTTCACGTTGATTTATCAAACTGCTTAAAATATTGCCACCAGTGGAAATCATTTCATCTACGCCCTGGTGGGCATTGCCCAGCTGATTGTGGTGTTGTAGAGCAAAATCGATGTCGAGACATGTTTCCGTATTAGCTGTGAATCGGTGATTGAGCAATTGCTCCCGCTCGGATAGTTCCACTTGGCGCCGTTGTTTCTTTTCACGGTACAATTGTAAGGCACTCTAAGTAAGATATAACGTATAAACCCGCTATATATTCAGTGAATCTCACCCACCTGCATGTGTCTGATATCGTATTTCAATTGATCCACTCGCATCTTTGCACTCTGTCGTTGTGAAGCAGGCACTTTATATAGTAATACATCTAGTCGATCACAGTTACTACGAGAAGGGGAATTCAAACATTACTTCAAGGAGGCATTTATTATTTATTTAGTCCATCTTACGAATTCACCGTCGTAATTTTCATTTGAATCTCGTTCTCCACCTCAAAATTCTCCTGCGTCCCGGTTGTGTTCACCAGTTTTTGGAAACTCTGTTCAATCTCTTGCAACATTCGATTAGTCTGATGATAAAGTGCATCCATTTTGATATTTTAAGCTGTTTACTTTACAACCAATTTATTATTTATTTAAACAATTACGAGCTATTAAAATCAATTAAAAAAGAACTTTTCCGGAATGCCTCCTTCGTGAGTTGGTTTTTTTTTTTTTTTTTTTTTTTTTGTTTTAGAGTTACTCCGTCAGCTTAAGTGAAGAAAATACTTAAGGTTTAGAGACTTATTTGGCCAGTGTATTAAAGCGCCATCACCAATTGAAATTAAGAGTAAATTAGTAAAATAAAAATTTAGATTAATTGTTTTGTGAAATAGAATTTAACGTCTTGCGTGATTATGATTGATTAGATGGAAATGTTGGATTCGTTGATGAATGATGTGATGGCTGTGTACGATGAAATGGGTTCGTGTTTGAAGAAATCAATTAGGTTGTTGTAGCGTAGAAGAATTGGATATTTTTGTCTGATATTGTCGAAGGTATGACATGCGAAAATTAAGTGGGAGTTCGATTCTTGAGTGTTGCAGTTTGCGCAAATGTCATTTGGAGCTCTTGACATTCTAAATAGTGTTGCTTTGCTGAAAGAGTGGCCACAAAGAAGCCGGTTGATAAGTTTGATCTCAGTAGGTTTGAGTTGGAGGTCTTTGCTGTTGAACCAAGGACGGCGATTTACTTCCGGAAATATGGAGCCATAGTCTTGACCTTTGGTTTGGATTAATTCCTTGTATTTTTCTTTCCATTTGGAAAGAATAGAGTTTTCTATGAATTTTGTGGCATCTTTCAGTGGCCATTTGATATCGATGAAAGTACCATCCCTAACAGCATTTTTTGCAGCTTGGTCTGCTTGTTCGTTTGGAGTAATGTTTTTATGTCCAGGGATATAGTGAAGTTGAACTTCTTCGATACAGTCGTTTTGGATTTTTTGGAGAATGTTTCTTGCAAAATGGTTATTGGATGAATTTTGTTTAAGTAGTTGTAGACCGCTGAGACTGTCCGTGAGGATGGCAAGTTTCTTAATGTCATTTTCCAAAGCAAAGTCAATGGTTTTTTCTATTGCGAAAAGTTCTGCTGACATAGAAGACAGTTTTTTATTAGTGAAGAAACTCTTGGTAGTGTTGCTGCTAAGTTGAATGAAGGCGCCGCTGGAATGGTCTTCATTTACGGAACCATCAGTTGCAAAGATATCGAAGTTAAGGTTTTTTAAATCAAGAATCTTCTGTTCAAAAATTTGAGCAATGATCGAAGAATTTGAGAAAGTGTCTTTGAATGAGTTTAAACTGAAAGTTATTTTTGCAGATGAGTGGTTGAATGATGAGAGGTTTTCAATGTTACGGAAAATGTCTTCATATTCTTTGAATACTTTGTAGTAACTGGTGTTTATTGCAGATGAGGCATTGGAGAGGATTGAGCGTAGTGGTAGGCGGTAGGCAAAGACTTTGGCGAGTTCTTTTGCTGTTGCCAGACTGTGTCTGAATTCAGGAGGCAATTCTCCGGCTAAATGGTAGATGACATGTGTAGGAGTTGAACGTATTAGTCCAAGGGTTCGACGAAGCAGAGTGTTTGTTAGTACAGTTATTTTTTTGCGGCCTATTTTTGTCAGGTTAGCGAAAGAAGAGACTGCATATTCCAGCTTGGACCTAGCGAATGCTTTAAAGAATTGAAGTCCTTTACGCGGATTGATGCCAAATTTGGCGCCGCCTAAGATGTTGAGGAAATAGCAGGTTGATTTGGTTTTTTTAATGATGAAGTCAATGTGAGGATTTGCGGTGTCACTGGATGAAATTATTCTTCCGAGGTATTTGATTACTTGAACGTTTTGTAATGATTGGCTATTGATTTGTATGTTGAGCGGAATTTTTCTTCTGTTGAAATGAATGACACTGGATTTTTCAATGTTGATGTTGAGGTTGATGTGTTTGCAGTTTCGGAAAAATTGATTTAATTTGGATGTCAGGTGACCTTTGGAATTTTCTAGTGTTTTGTCGAAGCAAAGTAAGAAAAAATCATCAGCAAATTGAAAGAGTGAACAGTTGTCGTCGACTATAGAGTGCAAATTAGCTGTGTAAATGTTGAAAAGAACTGGGCTAATGCCACTGCCTTGAGCCAGGCCTTTATTGGTGTTGATTGAGGCGTTGTTTAAGCAGAGAGTTCTATTTGACAGGAAGGAGAAGATCCAGTTTGTTATGTGTTGGTTGAATTTAAACCCTTCCATGATATTTCGGAGAATGTGCGGCATAACGCAGTCGAACGCTTTTTCCAAATCCACACAGGCGGCGGTGACTTTAAAGTTTTGTTTTTTTAAAAAGGCAATTTTGTTGATCAGATCGTTTATGCACTGTGTTGTGGAGTGGTTTCGGCGAAATGCATAGGAACGACGAGGTATAAGTTTGTGTGATTCGACGTGCTCGTCGATATGATATTTCATCAAGCCTTCGATGGTTTTGAGCATGACTGAGATTAAACTTATTGGCCTGTAGTTGAAAATGTTGGCTAAGTCTTTGTTGCGTTTAGGTATCGGCACGATTTTAATTTTTCTCCATTCGTCGGGTATGAGGCCATGATTCCAGGTTTGCTGCAGAGCGTTGAATAGATTTTTCTTGTCATTGTCGTTTAAAGCATTGATCATGGAATAGGAGATGTTGTCGATTCCTTTTGACGAGAGCGGATTGCGGCTGGATAAAAATGAAGTGAATTGGTCGTACTTGAAGGATGGAATGTTAGATGGAGTATGTTGAGATGGCGGTAGAGTAAGCGGATTAGGTGGACAAATGATATTAATGCTTGATATATGTAATAAAAAGGAATGTTTTTGTTGATCATCCCAGGAGTTGTTAACTGACTTAATGCATTCATATTTTTTTACGTTTTTGACCAAGTTCCACATTTGTTTAATGGAAGTAGGACTTGAAATTTGGTCTAGTAGTACCTTAAATGAATCTTGCTTTCTTGTTGTTATGTGGGCTTTCAACTCTTTCTCAGCGTCAAAGTAAGCGGCAGCATTTTCGAGAGTTTTGAATTTAAAATATTTTTGGCGGAGGGCATTCCTAAGACGGAAGAGTCGCTGTGTGTCCTTGGTCCACCAGGCTTTAGGAATGAATTTGTTGTTTTCTTTAATCTCTATTGTATTCTTTTGTACTAGTGATTGAAATGAAGCAGTGATTTCTCCAATAGATGTACCAAAGGAGTATTTGTGAATGTCGAAGAGCAGTTTGGAATGTATGATTTTTTTTCCGTGTTTTTGTGTAGAAAATTGGTTTGAGAGTTGTAGTATGATCGGAGAATGGTTGCTATTGGTAATTTTGGAGTTGATGACTGACCATGAGCAGCTGGTAATCGGGCCGCCAATAAATGTCAGGTCGAGGACGGAGTATGAACCATCATTGATTGAAAAAGTTGGAGAGCCATCGTTCAGGCAAGCAAAGTTGTAATCATTCGATATATTTTCAAGCCAAGCACCTTTGTTGTTATTAATGGAAGATCCCCAGAGCGTGGATTTGGCATTGAAATCCCCGCCGATTATGGTTGGAAGGTGAGAGTTTCTGAATGCTGAAAATATAGTCTCGGATTCATGTTTGAAGAATGCAATGTCGACGTTTGGGGCGAAATAAGTGGAGACAATGTTTAGATTTCTCTTGAGGTTAAGAGTTTGGATGGCTATGAATTCTGAATTGGAGTTTAAATTGATGATTTTGAATTTGATATGTTTTTTGAGGTATATGCCGACGCCTCCGTATCCGTCCATTCTTTCTTTGCTGACAAAGTTATAATGTTTTAGGCTAGAACAAGCATTGTTGACTAGCCATGTTTCGTTTAAGATGGCAACTTCAATATTGTAATTGAGGAGGAATAATTCGAGAAGTTCCTTGTTTCCTTTTTTGGCTAAGCTTTGAATGTTGTATTGTAGAATTTTCATGTGTATTTGATAGAATTAGGTGCTATCGGTGTTAAGAATAGCTGTAGTATCTGTTGAAGCGTTCCAATGATTTAGATTGTCTTTTATGTGAATGAATTGTTCTTTAATGTCGTTTTCCACGTGAATGGCATTTTTGCTCGTAAGGAGCTTTGTTATTGTTAGGTTAATAAGATTTATTGTTTTTTCTAGGTCTGAACTGCGTAATGGATTGGGTTTGATTTTTCCGGTGAAATTGGTGTTTTGGTCTCTGATTGTGTTTTGCCATTGTGCCATTGTGGAATTAGCTTTTTCAGTTTCTCGTTCTATGTTGGTGTTCCTTTTGGCAGCTTTGGAGTATGGGAGTATAGAGTGAATGAAGTTAGCTGAGTCTTTAAAGGTGTTTCTGGTTTTGTGATGTGATGAATTATTTGATTTTAGTGGAGGGAAATTTATTTCATAATTATTGTTTTCTAGCGCTTGGAAACGGTTGGAAAATACTCCTGCGAACTTGTGCCGTGCTTCTGTGATGGATATGTTTTCAATAGTCATAACCTTTTTGATGGCGAATGCTTTTAGACGCGCTGGACAGTTTTTGTCTGTTGGGGAGTGGGCTTCTTTACAGTTTACACAGGAGATTATGCTGCAGCTTTCGTTGTCTTTGTGTTTATTAAAACATTTCGAGCAGTTCTTTTCCTGCTGTTTGCAATGCTGTGCAAAATGGTTGTATCGGTAACAGCGATAGCACTGCGAAAAGGAAATAAAATATTTTACCGGAATTTTTAGCTTATAATATGATATTTCTTCTGGAATCTGTTGTCCTTTGAAGAGAATTTTCACTCTTGAAGTGGGAACTTTTAAGTCTTTGTTGTCTGAATCCTTTCTTTCCACTCTAAATATTTTTAGAATTGGAATTGGCGATTCCATTCCATTTTTGAGATCGTCAATAGATATGCTTGTGTCGATGTTAAAGATTATACCCATCTTTGACACCATGTGGGCGAATATTTTTGCTTCAAAGCCTTTTTTGAGTAACTCCTTGTTTTTGGTTATGTCATTCGCTTCTTTGAAATTGGTGAACGAAAGCTTACATCTCCCGTATCCTATTTTGGCAATATCACAGATATGTTTAATATCTAGGTCTTTTAAGGTTTTGGCAAGGTAGGAAGCGTTGATAGGCTTTCTGTTATCACCTTGGGTTAAGGCATCTACGTAAACTAGGAATGGCCCACTATGTGAACCGTCGTATTCATAACGTGTAAAATTTGTACTTGCGGTTTCTGAATTGCTAGTCTCTAGGCGCATCTCATCATCGACAAATTTTTTGCTTGCTTGAAAGTCGTCCGAGAGAATTTTGCGTTTTGGCAAGGTACCAGTAGTTGGTTTTCTGTGCGCGTGAGAGGGTCCATCTGGTGTGGGAATTCCAATTATATTGGCGATGTCAATGGTCTCCGGTGGCGTCGGAGGCCCGCCCCCTGACGCCACACTCATAGTGTAGTGAGAGTGTGGTTTCAGATTAAGTAATGGTTGTGATCAAAACAATGTATGATACAAAAAGAAAATGGTAAGAAATTTGCAATTTTTCAATTGGAAGAGCAAATTATTAATTGGAAGATTGAAAATGGCGCAATATACACAGGCTTTAGAGGTTAGGACGCGGGAGAATATTTAACGTCTATCACTGACGGCTGTCAACTCGCGAATGGTGAGTTGGTTTGTTGTGACGTGTTGCTCATGAGCTCTGTTTAATGAGATGATTTGAGGAGTTGGCCACATTGCAAAAAAAAAGATTTGTGGAAAATTATAAATTTTTAATTTTTTTTAATTTATCTTCACTAAGTTAATGCAATATTTGAAATAAACCGTGATGTTAACGAAATATTACAGTAAAAAAAGATTTTTGTAGTTTTTCATTTATTTCGATGTGGCCATCATGCAATCAGCTGTGAATTTGTTATCAGTGGTTTTCTAATGTTTATGCAAACTTGTCAAAAGTTTTACATTTTTCTTTGAAGAAGGAGGACCAAAGTCCGGATTAAGAACTGCGGCGGCATAAAACTCCAGGAAAGGAATTGAAAATGACTTCAACGGGCTTACTTGTTGTGTCCAACATCAAACAAATCGGACAATCCTTGCGCGCCATCGAAAAATACATCAACCACTTGTACATTCATCTGAATATTCCTGCAGCCAAGGTGCAGCAGCCGCTACCTGTTTGGGGTAAAGTGATCTCGCAGCTCTATGTGGACAGTCTGAGTCATTGCTCGGGTATTGATGATTTGCGGATTCTCATCGGCTCGCTCAAATGCCAAGGTGCCCTTCCACCGGCATCGCAACTGCACCGCGTCGACATGCTGTTCTCCGATAGCCATTATCCCGATATCTGTGAACAGTTGCGTTCACATTTGGACATTCCAGCTGCAACCATTTATCTCAATGGTGACGCGTCTCCGACATCCGACATTGAGCAGTTTCTTGACAGAGATCAGGCACACAAAATCTACGATACTGTGGTACTTGGGGGTACATTCGATCGCATTCACTTGGGACATAAGATCTTCCTTTCACAAGCTGTTTTACGGGCTTGTAAGCGTCTTGTCGTCGGAGTAACAGCAGAAAATATGACGAAAGGTTAGTAATCAGGATCAGATTAAAAATACATAAATTGATACAACAAATGTTGTTTTCAGGCAAAATATTGCCAGAATTAATTCTGCCTGTGGAGCAGCGAATTACTGAAGTGAAAGACTTTCTCATGGAAATCGATTCGACCCTTCAATACGATATAGTTCCAATCGAAGACCCCTTTGGACCAACAAAAAGCGATCCCGATATGGACATGATTATTGTTAGTGCAGAAACCTTACGTGGTGGCCATAAAGTCAATGAAATCCGTACTAAAAACAATTTACGCCCCTTGGATATATTTTGTATAGATGTAGTGGAGAGTAGTGTTCCCGATGGACCAAAGGAAACTAAAGTCAGCTCGAGTAACACTCGTATTGACTTACTGGGCACTCGCATAACAACTCCTGAGCCACGTCCGAATTTACCTGTCGAACCCTATATTATTGGGCTTACGGGAGGTATTGCTTCTGGCAAAAGTAAAATGGCAGAACGATTTGCGAACAAGGGTGCTTTCGTATTCGACTGCGACAAAATTGCCCACGAGATATACGAACCGGGTCAAATTTGCTACGATAAAATCGTAGAACATTTTGGAAGAGAAATTCTTGACATCAACTACAGGATTGACCGCAAAAAACTTGGCTCTATTGTATTTGGAGATCGAAATCAGTTAGAGGCACTCAACAGCATCGTTTGGCCGGAACTTATGGTAGAGCTTAAGAAACGAATTGTAAAAGTACATGCGGAGAAGCGAGTACAAGTTGTTGTGATTGAAGCCGCTATTTTATTAAAAGCCGGATGGGAGTCAGAATGCCATGAAGTTTGGTCTATGATCATATCGCCAGAGGAAGCTATTAAGCGTACAATGGAACGAAACCAATTAAGTGAAGAAGAGGCTAAAAAGAGAGTTGCTAGTCAAATGGATAATAGACAAGTTGTTTCCAAATCGAATGTTGTTTTTTGTTCGCATTGGAATCCTGAATTCACCCAGCAACAAGCAGATAAGGCGTGGGAGATACTCATGCGAGACCTGAACTTGAAGAGAGATCGGAGCAGTTTGTAAAATTATTATTATTATAATTTAACAATCGCAAGTAAGTGTGCCTTTAGAAGGTGAACAAATCAGTTGGTGTTTTTTCGATTCATATTTTAAATTAAATATATAAAAAAAAACATGTTTTTATATCAAAGGTGGTAGATGGTATATTAAACCCATTTTCATATAGCTCAGTGACTTTCGCCTTTTTTTCCAGCAATGCGCTTGAAATCTGACATTTTCGTAGTCATAAGTGGTGAACCAATGAAACCAATGTAGTCGATTTGAGTAACTTCTCCACCAGTTTGGTTGTTCTTCACAAATATTTGAATATTTTGAACGTTTTGAAATTTAACATAACGTAAATTCACTGGTTGTCCACTCTGCAAATCTTTAGCATCCAATCTAAAAAAGAACATGAAACTTATACGGGTAATATAAAATAGACGTATAGCTTACGTTAAGTCTTGTACACTTGTCATCGATTCGGCCATGTCGAAATCAATTGTCCTGGGTTGATTGATAAACAGTTTAATTTCCTTGGGTCCTATTTGAGGAGGAGCTTTAAACTTAATAGAGTGAATCTTAACCAATTGATTAAATGTGATTGATAAAATTAATTGTTCATCGCAGTCTGATTGCAAGTACCCTCCGTTAGATGTTAGACAATGACTCATGGAATGATCATCAGATTCGTTCAGACATTCACATTCTTGTTTGGATATAAATGTATTTAGTTCCATCTAAAATATCAAATAGTCAGTAAATTTATAATTCATATTGTGACCATTACATACCAAGCCCTGTCCATAATCTTCACCAGCTTCATCGCCTCCACTAGTTCCGATGTGCTGTACAATTTTGGCCTCCAGAGCTGCTATGTCCGCTCCTTGCATGCGATCGATTTTGGTCTAAATTCATTTATTACATTAGGATAACGAAGTTATGGTATTTTAGAAATAATTACTCTATTTCTATAAAAAATAAATGTAGGCATGGCAGAGACTCCTTGACTAGCCGCAGTATCTTGGCATTTGTCCACATCGACCTTCATGAATATTGCTTTTGGATACTTGTTGGGCAACAACTCAAAGTGGGGTGCAATTCGTTGACATGGCCCACACCTAAATTAAAAATTTTATAAGGAAAATTTGGAAAAATTGCTATTGCAAAAAACAAATTCTGTACCATGTTGCAGTAAAGTCGACGACTACCAGACGTATTCCAGCGGCAGCCATTTCTGCTTGAAAATGAGCTTCGTCGTTTATAACGCGCACAGTCATGTTGTCGAAAGGCTATATTAAATATTAACAATGTATTTATTTAATAATATTAAAATTGCGGCTGGAGAAAATATTCCTTGGAAATGTGACAGGTTCGCAACAAATACGATGACTGGCAGCTCGAGATGTCAGAAATTACAATTCAGTGGATGACTAGGTCATCGGGGTTGCCAATTTTTGAAATTGTTGTTTTTGAAAAGTTTCTAAAATTCATTCAGCAAAAGTGAAGGTAGTAGATTTATGTTAAAAGAAGCATAAAACTGCTTTAAGGTAGTAGACAAGTTACTACTGTAGTAGAGTAGTAAAATCAGTAGTGTAGTAAAATTGTCAGCCCTGTTTATGTCAGTCGTAATAGTAATAGATTTCAAAATTCTTCCAAAACTGAAGCAGATCTATTACGATCTGACCAGCCATTTTTTCTAGTGACCGAAATTGTTTTCGCCCAAAACAATTTGTTTTTTATTTACATATTTAACATAAAAAATTGTTATTATGTCTCGTCAAGCGCCCCGGCTCGATGCTAAGAAAGTGGTGAGTTTCCATTGAAGTGGCAATTGGTTTCGTATTGCTCCCCATCTTGGTCAGATCATCGCTCATCGGCTTCCTTCGATTTTCCAGTACGAACCTTCTTTTATCTTGTAAAAACCGCCCACCGCATCTTATTGTCAATAATAAGCACATAAGCAACAAACACATTCACAATTTGTAAGATCAGCTAGGAAAACATAATCTTTTGCACATCTATGGAGAATTCAACTTCGACCAACGGACAGGAAAACATAACGCAGTTGCAGGGAAATCCAGCCTCCGTTCACACCAACAACAACCATACGAATCAGATACAAGTGATACCCATGCCTGTTATGGCGAATGCAAATGGTCAAATTATAATCGGACAAGCGGCACAACAACAACAGCAGCATGCGAACTCTGGTACCGGGCACCAGCAGGCACAACAACAACAAATAATACCTTTGCAGGCTAATCAAATAATGATTCCGCAGCAGCAACAATCGGCTCAGACCATGCAGCTTGTGCAACTGCCCGATGGACAAACATTTCTGTACCAACCGACGCTCTCGATTGATCCCTCCGCTGGAACGGTTCAGTCGGCCCAGCCGCAGATAATCAACATCAATGGGCAGCTTGTACAAATAGCCACTCAACCCGCAGCAGGACTGGCAAATGCAGGGGCACCGCAGATCATCATGGTTCCACAAACCACAAGTACAACACCGGCAAACAACAACAATGTTGCTGGAAATGTACAGCAGCAGAATAACATAAACACCCAGACCGCCGGCACAGGAGTAACGAACGCCTGCGCTGAAGCACCACAATCCACAGACTCGGCGACTCCAACCAGTGGAAGCATAGCGGAAGATGATGGAAGCAAGGCTGAGCCGGAGGAAGAACCATTGTATGTGAATGCCAAACAATATAAGCGAATACTCATTCGAAGGCAAGCGCGGGCAAAACTAGAGAGCCGAATACCCAAGGAAAGGAGCAAATATTTACATGAGTCGCGCCATCGACACGCAATGAACCGCGTACGTGGCGAAGGTGGACGGTTCCATTCCGCGCACGAGAAAAATGATCAACATGGCGAACGGATTGGCGGCCAACAACAAATGATGCAAAATGCACGCTCCAGTTCGATCAGAACGACAGTACAACCAAAATTAATCGCACCACATCAAACGCCAAGCGTGACGATTACCCCCATTAAGTAAAGGGGCAAAATAAGCAATCGTCTTAGATTAAGAGAGAATTAATTATATACATGTATTGGATTCAAATAAAGTTTTTAATTGATCTATTTTAAGTAAAATTCAGGATTTTCTAATTTTAACTAAGTTTCACGAAAAAAGAATATGTTCGTTTTGTAGTCACGTTGAAATTTCAATTCGCAATACTTTTCTCCTTCGCAGAACTCTGAATTTCTTACGCTTACCTATGGCGCTTTGGTCACCCAAATGCTACGCGATTTCGAAAACGTTGAAGATGTGAATAAGCAACTCGATCGCATTGGCTATAACATGGGAATGCGTCTGATTGAAGATTTCCTAGCGCGAACCTCGGCGCCACGATGTCTAGAAATGCGAGAGACCGCCGATCGCATTCAACAAGCATTCCGTTTATATCTCAACGTCACATCCACCATTTCCAATTGGTCAGCAGCATCTGATGAATTCTCGTTAATCTTCGAAACAAACCCACTAACAGAGTTTGTGGAACTGCCACCGGATCTGACTAATCTGCGATATTGCTCCATTCTCAGTGGTTGCGTCCGAGGTGCCCTGGAAATGGTTCAGCTCGAAGTGCAATGTTGGTTCGTGCAAGTAAGCAAATATATTAGTGTACCATTATTCGTTCGTTATTTAATTCTTCTTGTGGTTTCGTTGTATAGGATCAATTAAAGGGCGACAACGTGACAGAAATGCGAATAAAATTCATACGACGTTTGGAAGACGCCATCCCAGCTGGTGAAGATTAGTTTGTGCAATTAGATTGATTTTGTTATATATAATAAAAAAAAATACATTAAAATAACATAGAACTTATCGTATTTTATTTATAATATATGGAGCATATATGCAACAATGGCACATTACAAATATATAAAAAATATATCAACACTTGTGTAAAAATGTAACAATAGTTAGTGTAAAATATGTATGAATATGAAATAATAATGTTATATGTTGAAAGATAGTTAACCATTCAATATTTTAGATACAATATTTTCTCAAAAATGAGGACAGGCAGATTTAAGGCACAAACAGATTTCATTGAAATTACAACTTTATCCCAAACACAACTTTGGGATAAAGTACAGTGGTTTTTATTACTTTTTTTAAACCGATAAAGTCAATGTAGTACGCGTTGCTTCTTATATACTATTGAAGTACCAGCACAAAATAATAGATTATTGTGATTTTAGATTGATCTATAGGTACAAATAGATTAGTTTTGATTTTGGGCACAGACCATCAAGTTCATATTTTTACGTGTTAATACTTTGCGCAAAGCCTGCAGAGTTTTCATACAAATCACAACACAACAACCATTGGCCACGCCTTCAGCTGGACTCTTACAAGTACACGAAGTGCTTTTCATAGCATGCTTGGGTGCTTGAGATGCTTGCGCTGGCACCGTGTTGTTCTTAACAACTTTAGGTGTGCAGCAAGCAGAGGGATCGGCCTTGGGTTGTGCATCAAGTGGCTTATTTGTTGTGGTCACAGTTTTGTTCGGGCTACAACAACTCGAGGGAACAGTACTAGATGGCTTTTTCTCAGAACAACATCCAGTTCTTGGTTCTTCTTGTACTTTCTTACCACCGCTATTGCTACCGCCGCAACACCCTCCACCACCACCACCACCACCAGAGCCCATTGAAGCCAAATTCTGTAGTAATACTGCTACATCCTCAATATTTTGATTCATATTAGCCTCACGCCTATTTATTCCCGATGACGTTTTTGTTTTGCCTTTTCCTTTCAAATTGTTTTTGACCGTTTCTCCTTTGGAGCCACTACAGCAGCCTTGTTTGGGCTTATCCACTCTGGGCTGTTCTCTAACTTGAGACGCATTTTTGGTGCAAGGTTTCTCTGTCGAACAGCCTCCTTGACAATCCTGAGTCTGGTCGCATTTGCAGTTGGTGCAACTACAGATGCCAGCATCTGCAGTTATTTGCTTAAGCGTCGGTTTGTTATTTCGCAAGTCCACTTCAATAAGACCATTTGCATTGTCGGTTTCTTGGGATAGGTTATCGATGGTCATTAGGATATCGTTTAGCAGTGATTCCGTTTCCATGTCCTCATCATTAGTAAATGACGAATCTTTTAAAAGTTGTTCAATATTCGTTAGTGTGGGATCCGGATCTTGGTCGGGAGTGTTCACAGAAATTGAGGGATTGCTTTCAAGTGGATTTGATATAATACTGCTTTTTTCTATATTCTGTTGTATATATGGCTTTTGATCAATGTCTATATCCATAAGTGTATTCTGCATAGTTTCCACATGGACCATGGGTATGTCGCGTATTTCATTTGTCTCTTCATTAAGATAATCGCATGGATCTGTTGAGCTTGGGACGCCATTGACTAAGTTGTTCTCTGAAATGTCTGATATTATTGTAGGATAATTACTCGACTGAAGATCAACAAAGCTGGGCACCTCGGTGGGCAGAGCGACGCAAGCCGGCGTCACACGTGCCATCGGCATCAGAGGCTTTGAGACCAAAACCCCAGCATTCATCCACGGTGCCGGGAACTCCTCCTCAGCGGCATAGGTTAATTGTAGGGCCTGTGAGGTTTCTGGTAGTGAGAGGGCCTCTATCTTGGGTGCTAACGATATGAAATTATTAACCGATTTGATGTCCGACATTTGAGCAGGGGCTTCTGCTCTATACGTCTGTACGCCAGCATTAAAGTCCATATTCTCTGCTTTGATGTACGTAATTTCATGTGCTGTAGGCATATCTGCTGACTGCATTGAAACCAGGCCGGCCTGGTCGGCTAAATCGCTTTCTAGCAATGATGATGAATTGTGTTCCTCGATATAACCACTACTATCACTATCCACTTTGAAATGCTGATCAACGTCCGTCGACTCAGGTTGTTCCTTGTTGCACTTGATCACCTTCTTTGATTTGCGTTCTTTGTTCTTTGACCGGTGCAACTGCCTCTGGTGGGTTTTCTTATGCGACTTTAAACTGTGTGATGTGCTGAAAGCCTTTTCGCAACTGCTCTCCTTACATGGATACGGTCTCTCGCCCGTGTGGGTTCTGATGTGTGTTTTCAAGTGATGCGAGGCTGTGAACGCCTTGCCACACGTGTCCTCTGGGCACTTGTACGGGCGCTCTTGGGTGTGCGTTCGCATGTGCTTCTTCAGATCACTCAATGTGGTGAAACATTTCTGGCATTGTTCACAATTGAATGTTTCGCCATTGTGTAGCCTCAAATGAGCATGTAATCTAAGTCAAAAAAATACGTTTTTACTTAATGTGATACATAATGAGGCAGAAATGTATATCTTACCTATAGCGTGTATTGAAAGCCTTCTCACAGCCAGTTACTTCACACTCGTATGGCTTAACTTTGGTATGCACTCGTATATGGATTTTGAGGCTGTACGATGTGAGGAACGCTTTGCCACAACCTTCCTCATTACACTTGAAACGATATTCACCTGAAGAGATAATTCCATTAAATATAGAAGAATTTATTAAATCCTGAATAGCAGTGTATATTTTATACCTTTGTGTGTTTTTAAATGCGTTCGCAAGTTCCCAATTGTGCTGTAGCTGCGATTACAGTTCTCGTAATTGCATTTGTAACGACTCAAGGAATCATCCGAACTCTATGAATTTAAGTACAACAAATGGCAAATATAAAAATCGTTAGAGATTTCGATAAAGAAGTTTAAGAATCAACCAAAATGAAAATATTATAATAGAATATGTGAAAGCCAGTTGGTTCAATTGTTTCCATCATCTATTATACTGAAGATAGTTAGCAAATTGTTATAAAACACTGATAGCAAATTGTGAATCAAGATAAAACAAAATTGTAATCATTTGTTTCAGTCGATGGGATGGGAATTAGGTTTCGAATATAATAATATATCAGGCATCGTTGAAAGATCGATATGTTTGAATCTACCCCGTTGATTCCGATCACATAATTTTCTGCAATTGATTTGCTATCAGATTTCGAATCCATCATGCATGTAGTTATCAAGCTTCAAAGAGTAAAAATAATAAATTCCCATGACGAGAGCAAATTGTTGTCGGTAGTTTTATTTACATTGTTATTGCTTAATATAAAGGTAGAAAAGGTCTTGTGTAGTATTGGCCGTGTTACGATTATTTACTTCAGCTTTTAAAGCAAAGGATTATTTTTCTGTTTGAGCGTGAAACGTTATTGTTTATTTCTTTGTTACGATGTTATTAGAGTTTGTTCATTGAAATTGCTTTTGCTAAACAAATAGATTGGCAAGTTGTACCTCGAAAGTAACTGTTGCATGAGTAGTTGGCTCTCCTGTAGGATTGTGTAAGGCACCGGGTCGTATGCATAATGAAAATTCATCTGGTTGAAAACTTTGTTCGATGTAACTAAAAACCACCGAATAATAACGTTGAGAAATAAGTATTTGTCTAAATTTGGTCAATGGTCAATTAATTTTTATTTGTTTTATATTTGTTTAGTTCACCGCTTTCATTTCATCACTTAAGCAAATATCAGTAAGCTTTTTTCATCGGGAGAGATATCTATTGGAGCACGAGGTAGCTTTTTTACATGACGAACATATTTCAGCGCATATTATAGAGACATTTTCTTAGGGTCTATTTTAAAGTTGTTTGTTGTTACTTTTTACGAGCTTAACAAAAATAACGACACTTATTTAAATTATTTATATCGAGAGAAAATTGTTAATTAATTCTTAAGGTCAAAAAATAGAAACATTCAACTTCAACACGATTTATAAATGTTCAAAGACAAAATACATATACATATGTGTATATACCAATCTTATTTTATCAGCACCACAGCAATATAGTATTTATTTATCTTTCATGCGCTAGAGATGCGTTTAATTTCCATTTTTTGTTACGAATTCGCAGACATGATCAAACATATATTACACGTTCATAAGCTTAATATTGCAATTGCTGTAACAGCTCACGATCTAATGATCATTAGACACGAGGCATCCACATCCAAGCCATGTCAGGGTGCAAGAGAACCCTGGGAGTGTAATCTTATACACAAAATCAAACATTTCCACAGAGTTCGATAAAAATAGACCAACTTCCGATAAAGTTCTCACTCAACAAATCGAAGCTTTTGTCTCTTAATACCAAATAATGCAATTTTCCTATCAGATTTCAAAATATGGATCGAAATATGAATCGAAATACGGATCGATAATATATCGAATCAATATGTTAATTAAGTTAATTAAATACCATTAACATTGAGAATGTTTGGAAAGTCAAAAACGCCTTTTCCATGTGTGTATTGAATTAAAATAGTGTGTGTATATGTTAAGTTTTCTCAGATTTGTATGTTTTGAATGAATCTGTATGTACCAAAGTACCACAGACAAAACATGAATAAACCGAGAAAAATTATGATTAGGAGTCACATATTTAAAAATAGCCCAAAAATAGAACCAAAAGAAGAAGTTGTTGTCTTCAATATAACAAATTATTAATATAAGAGACGCATCTAATTTTAGCAAAAATAATATGAAGGAGCAATCATTCCTTGCCGAATTGAAGAAATAAATATTTCTTGCTTTATTTGGATTGTTTTTATAGATAGAACACACATGCATGAGACAATTGTTGAATTTGTGCAACATGTGCGAGATTGTGTTTTATTTAAGAATTTCGCACGATTAGCAACAGCCGAAGAATTGAATGCAGAACTTGAATATTCAATAATTTGGGAAGTGTCTTCAAACAAGCGAACGAACGAACGAAAGCATGAGTGGGTTGGGTATAAAATTTTAACACCTGACGAAAAATCATAAATTGTTGTTGTTATTGTTGTTGCATTCAAAAATGAAAATCCTGCTGATGATGATGATGCCGATGATGATGAGGTTCAGATTGGCGATGATGAAAATGAGTATTGTGATTATAAATACAAATGTAAAAGAAGAATCGAAAATCTATAGTTAAATCAAGGCTATTTACAGCAGAAAACGTGTATATGCAAGGCGGCCAGAATAATGCATAAATTAATTTTATAAGCAATTAAAAAAACACACCCAATGAAACTGGAAGAAGAACAGATAGTAATAGAAGAGAGTGTGAGAAGAGAATCTAGATCGGTTCTAATAGAAGCAATCATTCCTTAAGGAAAGCGGAGCGAGTAGGAGCACATGTAGAAGAGGTTTAGTATTGCTTTTGTCTACCTGTCTGTGGCATTGACATGGAAAGCTCTTGCGGCATCCCAGTTGTTTTCGATTAAAAACAGTTCGCCAGACTCCGTCAATTGATCGATGCCGCTCTCTGCGGGGGTGTTGGGGTGGCTCTCATCCGCGGCGACTGGCGATGTCACAGGTCCCATGTTGGTGGCTGCAACAGGCATGTTTAAGGCAACCGTACGATGGATTTGCACCAGTTGCTCGTCTTGGAATTCGTATTCGAATGTGAAGCAAATGCCACTGTCGCTGTCATTCGTGTACAGAGGTGAGCTGCTGCTTTTATTGTTGTTGTTGCTGATGTTGGTGTTGTTGTTGTTATTAAGAGACTGGGTGGATGGTAAAGGTGATGATGCTGTCGACACCGATATCGATGCTGTCGATGGTGATGATGATGACGATGATGGTTGTGATGTTGGTGATAATGTCTGAGGAGATGGCGAGAGTGGTGACTGGAATTCTGGACAATTTGGTGAACAGGGCGATGACAGGGCAGGATTGGATGTTGATGTAGATAATGAACTATTGGTATTATTATTATTTATATATTTCAACAACAATTCATTCGCTTCGCTTGCGATTAATGCATCCACTGATGCGTCAGTTTCTTCTTGCAATATAGTGGCATTGAGAAAGGGATAATTCAAGTCAAGATTCTCTTCTAGAGCTAAGTCTAATTCTAAATGTTGCAGCACCTGTTGTTGTTGCAGCTGCTGCTGGCGTTCACCCAAATTATTGAAGCCCAAATCGTCACTGTCGCCACCCAGTTCAAGACCGTTCAGCAGTGAACTACTGTTGTTGTTGGTCACAGGGTCCTCCTCCGTATCGAAATTGGTATCCAAGTTGGCCAGCGCCGACGACGACGACGACGGCGGTGTGGACACATTCGAGGAGAACGAGGGGGAGAACGGGGAGGAGTGTTCGTCACCCTCGTAATCCCTGCTATCAGTCGATCGCACTTTTCCATGGCGTTGCATGGAATTTTCCGATTTCATTTCCATTCTTATTTGATTTTTCCACTATCAAAGGCGAAATTCAAGTCAAATAAATATATTTCCGCGTTGCACTGCCCGATGGATATATTTTTAACGAATGTTCGTTCGAATATTGAAGTATTTTTAAAAGTTCTCCTTCGTATTTCGGATAGATAGAAATCAACCAATATTACAAAAATAAATGAAAAAACAAAGAGATAAAAATAAAGATGAAGAAGAAAAGAACGGAGAAAAACACTTTGACAGCTAAAACGTAGAATACAGAGATGTGAAAGAGAACGGTCTGTGCTGTGTCATGTCTTTTCTATGTCAATGTCATGTCGCTGCAATGTGGTGAAAATAGAAATATTGTGGAATTTTGGAGCCGAAAAATTTGAAAGTAATTGAGTAATATTGTGAAGTAAATACATTGAGTACTATTTTAATTTCTAGTAACTTCTAAAAATTACAAAGAATATTTATTTTCTCAACTCTTTTATAAACAAACAACATCATATATAATTACATACATAAAGACGTCTATATGAATCTCAAATCTGCACAGATAGATATACAAGATAAATAGGTACATATGTAACACAAATTTACATGTCTGTCGGCAATATATCCGGAATCAGATACTTGCACAACTCCGTCTCGTTATCTACGAATATCACCTTTTTGGCGGTGTTATCATCCAACCATTGCCTAATCACTGGCCAAATGGTCGAGAATAAGCCCGGCGAATTGATTATCAAGCAGACTCCCAGTCGCTCCGGAAAATGTTTGCTCAGCAACCATATCATGTTCTTCACCAACTGATAGTCCATGCAGGATGTACTAAAGCCGGCCAGGTCGAAGACGATGCACAGACTATCGGTGACTTCTTCGAAACACTTCTTGCAAGCCTCGTCCAAACAGTGCACAATGAACTGGGTCAATTCGTCGATTTCGCGCGTGGATGAGTTGTGATTCTTGGCTGGAATGTATATCACAGGACGGCCGATGCAATCGCGATGTCGCAGAACGCGTGCTTTGCTGGAATGTTGCTTAACGACGTCCAGTTCCCCCAGGGAGCTCACGCCGTAATCCTCGCGCCATTTATTTGTTTTCAAAATAGCCTTGGTAGTAGTATAGTAGTTTATATAGTAGTATATTATTAATTGAATTAAAACGACAACAACAAAAATATTAGAAATTCAAGTAGTTCACAATTTTGATTCTTATGTGTACCTGGAAAGCGGCATCGACTGTTTTGAAAGCTCTCAAATAACGTTTCAGCGAAAACTCATTGTGGTACTGTTTCGGATCCGCCTCACAGATTAACTTCATCCGCTCTTTCAGGTCCTTCAGATCGTTGGGATTCACCGGAACTGCATCCTCTTGCGACATGTTGCTGAGCTGTCCTTATTTATGGTTTTTTTCTTAATGAAAATGCCAATTTTCTATGACGAATACTGATTTGTTATCTTGCTAACTAAAAAACAATATGTCAATAGATTTCACTAATTACGTGCGTCAAGATAGCAACGAAAAGTTAGCGACGAATTTTGATTACAGCAATCCCACAGGATCGTTCAGAAAATCAAAAACTATTAAAAATAGCATCATTAAATGAAAAAATGTTAATTTTATAAATAAACTTAATCAAAAACTAAATAAAGTGTGGAAAAGACACGGCTCATGAGTAGATCGTTATTTCAAAGCATAAATATATAATATCTATATAAACATTGAGATATTTTATGTAATGTCCGCAGGCGCCGAAAAACGCGATGTCTTCCTTAAATTATCATATCGAATATAAATTTATTATATTATTATATTTGTTTTAAACAACACGCAGATGTTGTGCATGGCTAAGAGGCGCCGATGAAGTCGATCCAGGCCGCGCAACATCACCTGCGTGTCCCCAAACCGATGTCCGATTCGACACGGTCAGGAAAATAATGTTGAGTTCACGCAAAACGTTTTCTTGAAAATCTATCCCTAAACAAAAAACATTAAGTGAGTTTTAGATCTGTGAGAAAGAATCCTTCGACACCCATGTGACGAACTCAATCATATCGCGTTCCGTTTGGTCCTGCAACATCACGATCTCTGGAAGTCCTTGCGGAGTTGCTCTTCAACTAATAATAATTGTAATATAAATCAAATTGTTGTTTTTACAAGTTT
Organism: Coelopa frigida; assembly: GCA_017309665.1. NCBI lineage: Eukaryota > Metazoa > Arthropoda > Insecta > Diptera > Coelopidae > Coelopa > Coelopa frigida. The sequence continues at coordinate 24,492,257 of CM029563.1, forward strand.
TATGAATCAAATTCCATTGTTTACAAAATTCCATTGTTTACGAAAGAAATATCAAAACAAAACTTGGTCAGATTAAAATCCGTCCCGATTTTTCGGACGAAAAAATCGAAAATTTTGAATTCGGCCGCCATTTTGTTTGATTTTGTAAAGCATCCCTGAGTATTGACTAACATTTTTTAGATTCGAGACTCGAGGTGGATAGTCTAATAATAATAATATTTTCGCATAAAAACGAATATTAAAATCGGTTTCTAAATAAACTTCAATTACTAGTGTGCATTTAATAATTGCTAGATGTGAGGAGTGCTTTTGAAAATCTTAAATATTTAAAATTTTACACCAATTGCAATAACAATAGACCAAAACAACTGGACGTCGTGGTGATGGTGAATTAAATTAAAGTCTGAAATATTGATAATCTATGATTATGCTGAAATGTTATTATTTCGTGAGCTAATTCTGACACAATAATACAAATATATATATTTAAAGAAAAAAATCGTATCAGATTTAGATCACAAGGAAGAAATGAAAGAATTTGAAATAAATCCATCCAATCGCAAAAACTTTCAAGGTGAAATAGTAAATAAACACCACGTTATTACATACACACAAGCGCACACTCATGGTTTCGTTTGTATTCGTACAGCGTGGTGGTTAAGTTGTGCCAACATTTGCACGAATAAGGTGAAAGTAAATCACAGAAATTCAACTCAACGAGTGGTGAAACAACGTCTCCGTCAGCGTTGCATTCTCAAAGGCAGTGAGGACTAGATATTTTCCCGTTATATATTGGAATTAATATAAATATCCTTAAAAATATAGGATTTTAACCAATTTAACTTGAATTCTTATATGAAATATGATTTTACTATGAATAGATTTTACAATAACGCTATAGATCCTATTTTTTTCAAAAGAAACAACATTGATTACGAGTCTTCCCTACTCGCTGACTGATGACAGTTCTCTCGGCGTGGTGAATAGAACACACCACCACTGGAGAATTGTAGTGTATGTGTGTGTTGAATATACAGAAAATATTACCATTCACCATCACCAACCATTTTGTCGTGGTGTCTTATTTTCAACAAACTCTTCGCCTCGTGTTTGTCATCAGCCAAATAAAAAGTGCATACTAGTTAAAATACCTCAAGAAATTGTGCTTTTGAGAAGACGGAGTTAAAAAACGTACAACCAGCGTGCAGAGAATAATTAAAAAACGGTCTTTCTCTAAGGGCTATTTGCCTAATTCGCGTAGACTATTCCAGTGATAGTGAGCAAAGAAAAGGGGAAGAAGAAAAAAGAGTGAAGTGACTGCTTTGCTTTATTATTATTATTGTTGTTGTATTTGTACACGAGCAAGCACTGGTTGGAGGTGCTGCTGAAGGCTGCGACTGGTTGTGGTCGCCGTCTGTCGCGTAAAAAGACTCCGAGTGGAGCGAGTGAACGAACGAGTTCCGTCTGTAGTTGGAATCGTACCGGATCGGACCGACCGACCGTCTGTCTGTGTAGCGTACAACAACGTCGACGTCTTAGTGTGGTGTTTTGTGTGTGTCTACCCACGGAAGACTCACATTCGTTTGTGCGTTCGTTCGTCCGTTCATTCATTCATTAATTCATCATGGCTGACGTTAGTGATGCCAGTGACGTCTTCGACCTGGAACTACACGAGGAGGACGATCCTCGGGATTCTGATGATGATAAAATCGAATTGGATGATGTAAGTTCACCTCTGAAGCAGACTCGATGACATTGATAAATATTTCATGCATTCCACGGTTGGTGTTGGGTGACTCTGGGATTCCCCAAGTCATGACTCTGATGTGGTGTCTCTTATACATACATATATTTAAACATTATTCCCCTACTCTTCGGAAGTGAGAGTCAATGTAGAAAGTATTTGTGAAAATATAGTATAGTATATTGAACAGTGGTGCTGTGATAATGAAAAAAGAAAACTCCTTTGGCTTTTGTTGTAAATCCTAACCACAAAGAACATGTTGACCTCCTTCTGGCCAATGCACATGTTTCTTCTTATCTCCATTTGTAAGTTCACCATTTCTTAAACCTGAAATAGTCGCGACATCTTCCAATATAATCTAATCAAACACACCTTATATAACGAATGCATGAAACAACTTAATCAGACATCAGCCCTTTAAACTCGAAAACACCTTAAGTCTACCATATAATGGCTGATATATATACTTGGGCTTTGAAGAATCAAGCGTAGAGGAGAAGTATGCACTCGAAAAAAGTGAAACTAGTAAACATTTTAGTAATTCAATTTCATTGGCTTCAGAAGAAATATATAGTATTTATTGAAAATTCAGTAACTAAATATCGATAAGCAGAGCTTCCAATGAATTCAAGTGAATTCTTCTTATCACATTTTCTATTCACAGAGATAAGCAAACAAAGTAAAAATTTTGAACGAGAAATTTCGTCCTATTGAAAAGAATCAACAGTAATAATAATGAATTGCATTTTACCAATTTTACTGAGTGATCTTGTTATGAAACAGATATAGAAGTTTTAAAAGTCCTAATATGACCACATTAATTATCAGTTTTCTAAGCTGTACTCCTCGAAATCAATTCCACAGACATTTGAAGTACATGAATGTGGTGTTGTTACAAGGCTTAACACAATATTATCTACTTGCTTATCACATTGTTATATTCTCTCTGTCTGTCTTCCCTGTCGTATATGCAACATGTTATGAGCACAATAAATTATGATAACAATGCTAATTGATTTTTTTTTTGGGTTGTCGCCCTTGTTCCATTGAGGTGGTATTATATTTGTATTATTGAGTTTCATTGTCCATGATATATGTACAGATATGATGTGCATTTATTTTCTCGATTTGGGGATATTTAATGCAAGCAATAACGAATCGAAAATAAGACAAACAAATTCAGAAAAAAGTCAAGTTTGCCATAAACAAAGTAGCGTCTGCAATGACAAAGAGCATAGATCACAGACAAAAGAAAGAAGTTGACGCCGACAGATGTACGAGACGGCGACGGAGACGTAACGTAGCGCCTTCGCTATCGTTTTCGAGTTCAATCAAATTAAGAAGAACAGAAGAGAACAGCAAGCAAACGAGCGCCTTAGTTAAACACGGAAAATTTTACTCAAGGAATTGGCAATGTTCCGAGCTCTATTTTTAGAGAAATGTCATTAAATGATCAAAAAGAGAAGAAGGAAAATCTGTTTATATTCGAGCAAACAAAAATGTTTAATTGGCTACGCATGTAGATGTTTTATACGTATCCATTGTTCAGCTTTTTGGAAATTGACTCAATGGTTGCGAATTTCTGTATTTTGGACGCCCATTCATCCATTAAAAACATTGCACACACAAAAAAAAAGATTACAAATGTTGTTTTACTTTTTTGCAGGTAGACCTGGAACCAGAATTAAGCATTAATATACAGCAAGAGTAAGTTCAACCCAAACCTTAGCTTTGTTTTGGTTTTGGTTTTCATACCAATCGATGTATTAATCACAGATTGTAAATAACAATAATACCTGTGAGAAAAATCAAATATGTCCAACAAAAATTTAATAAACTTTATTATTACGACTAGACTAGATAAATGTAACATCGTAATCATGATAAATATCTTGAACAGCTGTTAAAGTTCATTGTTATTCGTTATTATCAATAGTTAGTTGTTTACACTGATAAATTTTGACCGTTTTCAGAGCTGAGGGCCAGGAAACCATACAGCTTTCAGAGGAAAATGTTAATCCTGGACAAATAAAATTGGGACCCAAGGACTTTGAACTGAAAAAAGTCCTTGGGAAAGGTGGCTATGGCAAAGTTTTTCAAGTAAGTTTTGTATCTTGTTAATATTGTACTTATGGAAATGATTTATTAATATAATTTCTTTCGTTAGGTGAGAAAAACTGCTGGACGTGATGCTAACAAATATTTTGCCATGAAAGTTTTGAAAAAAGCCTCAATAGTCACAAACCAAAAGGATACTGCACATACTAGGGCTGAAAGAAATATTCTAGAAGCTGTTAAAGTAAGTAATACAATAGAAAAAAAAATCTAGAATAATTTAACTTATACATCTAAATTTACAGCATCCATTCATAGTAGAGTTGGTTTATGCATTTCAAACTGACGGTAAACTATATCTAATTTTGGAATATTTAAGTGGAGGGGAACTTTTCATGCATTTAGAACGCGAGGGTATATTTTTAGAAGATACAACATGGTGCGTCAGCATACTTACATTTTAATTAAATTGATATTAACGATATTTGGTATACATTACAGTTTCTATTTGAGTGAAATAATCTTGGCTCTGGGTCATTTACACAAACTCGGAATAATATATCGTGACTTAAAGCCAGAGAACATTTTATTGGACGCACAAGGACATGTTAAACTAACAGACTTCGGTTTGTGCAAAGAACACATTCAAGAAGGAATTGTAACGCATACATTTTGTGGCACAATCGAATATATGTAAGCTTAAACAATCTCCTTGATGTAAAATGTATTTAACTCTTTGATATCAATTTGTATAGGGCCCCAGAAATTTTAACGAGAAGTGGTCATGGAAAGGCTGTTGATTGGTGGTCGTTGGGTGCTCTTATGTTCGATATGTTAACTGGAGTGGTTAGTACTGTCTCGAATTATACAATCGAATAGAAAATTATACTATTCCTTTTATATACCATATAGCCACCATTTACCGCTGAGAATCGAAAGAAGACAATTGAAACTATATTAAAAGCTAAACTTAATTTACCTGCCTACCTCACACCGGAAGCCAGAGACTTAGTGCGTAGATTAATGAAACGCCAAGAACCACAGAGACTGGGAAGTGGTCCTGAAGACGCGGCTGCTGTGCAGGCTCATCCCTTCTTTAAACATGTCAATTGGGATGATGTCCTTGCAAGACGTTTGGAGCCACCAATTAAACCAATTTTAGTAAGTAATAATATCTTTAAAACACGAAATATTTATTTAAATATAATTATATTGCCTTACAGAGAAGTGAAGATGATGTATCACAGTTTGACACAAGATTTACAAGGCAAATTCCTGTAGATTCGCCTGATGAAACAACCTTAAGTGAGAGTGCCAATTTAATTTTCCAAGTGAGTTAAAAAACCATTAATATTTCGTAGATGATATTTTCTGGGATAGCAGTATTTTTGCATGAAATTTATTCAATATTTTACTTCGATAAGCCCTCGTTTATATTGATTGAGTTGAAACTCATTAACCTTCAATTAAAAAATACAATTTATTTATTTTAATCTTACTTTTAATTAACATATTTTTGAAATAAATAAATAAAATCAAGAATTTAATGTATACAAAGTAATAAACGTTAAACGTTAATATGATGCATCGCACGTAAAGTGTGGTTCTTTCAGCGGTATTCCCGTTGGTCCGTCCGTGTATTCGCAAAAATTTAAACCTATTCTACGTAATGGATGGCATTTACTCTTCGGATTACCCCATTTCCCTTTAAATGCCAACCAGTTTGGTATTAGAGACCGACCTAAAATGTATAAAGAATTAAATATTTTGAACGGAGATATTAGGATATATATTACCATATGATTTCAAATTTTCATATGTTATATCAACATTTTTCCAAGTATTCCACGGCGTGCCGAAACCATTTATGTCATACAGACGTGCTACTTTGACAAATCGATGCTTACCGGGCGCCGTCCAAAGTCCATGTGAACCCTACATAAAAAATTATAGATTAACTTTTAATAATTTTACAAATTTTCACGTCTCACCTTAGCAGCGAAAAGCACTGGGTGACTGTTGAATGTGGTAACGGTTTTGGGGAAGTTTGGCCTTTGCAAAATACCCTTGCGTGTCTCTTGCTTTTTAAACTCAAACGAGCCGGTCAAATGATTGTATGTATAATAGGCGCCGGCATCGTGTGCCGAAACATACATGGCTTCAGGTTCGGCGGCGCCATTAAAATATAGGCTCATGTGCTCCCAATCCCCTATATGACTGCCAATATCCTTTCTTTTACCAAGGCAAAATCCATAAACAGCCGGAAATGGTATTCTTCCCAGAGGACCCAAGCTGAGAGTACACATTGTTTTTCCCTGTGGAAGATAATTTTTAGAACAATATTTATATCATTATTGTTATAAAGATGTACCTGGCTGTATGGATAAAACATCCAGTAAGTCACATGGAATGACGGAATCTGTTTCTTATCGTCTATTCTTATGTTCTCAGCGGATCCGCTGTCACCACTTATAGTGTTGTCGATTTCATCACTGACACCAGTGAACTTGACATTATCAGCTAGATTTGCAATGAAATTATTTACGTTGGGTCCAGCTTCAGGCGGCTGTACAGTGTTTGGGGACGGTGTTGTCTTTGTCTGCACTGGCTGTGGAGGCGGCGGCGGTGCGGTACCAATATTAGCTTCGCCCATGACCAATCCATAGCCCGATGTGTCAAATGTCATCGTCGGTAGATTAACAACTGATGGCGAGCTATACACGGGCACATCGCGTTGTACTCTCTTGAACACCGGATACAGACGTGAAGATCTGCGTATGGTGTTGTTGCGCTCGTCATACGGGTCAATGGACACTGGTATATAGGGTCCTCGTGTACTCTGCGGCGGCTGCACCATATGTGCTGGTGTCGGTTGCTTGAATGGCAGCTCTTGCAGGGGTGAAGGTTCATTGTACACAGACATTGGTTGTGCACGTGTTTGAGTTCTCTTCGGATAGTTACATAAACTAACGACGGCATAGATGGGCACAGGACTCTCATTAGGATTTCGTCCATAAATAAATGAGTTTTCATTCTTCAAAAGCTCCTCTGAAATTATTTATTTTTAATTAGGAAATGTTTGAAATTTATACTATGTTGTGTTATATGCATACATATAACGTTATATTACCAACTTCTGCATTTGTAACCAAGTAGGCTTTCTTGGAGTTATCGCCGAAAGGCATGCGATCGATGAGGGTTTTACCCTTGTCCGCTGGATGAACATGATTCAAGAATTCCTCAACGCCGAGCGGCATGAATTTCTCCTCGGGAGCCAGCCAAACAATGGGGGCCCATTGCTTAATCAAGCGATCCACTGAAAAAGATGATTTATTTTCATAATTATCATATTTTGGTTGTTTTAGTAGATTTTTTTTTTCATTATTATGTTCCGACTTATTGTATATAATTATGTATATAATTAATAATAATTTGTATCTCGCATAAATGATAATTAATAGAAACACCGGCAATAGCCAGACCAATGCGCGAAGAAATATTGCCACGTCCACCTTATTTGATGGATTTTGGCAACATTTCGGGGAAATTGTACGAATGCGACAAATGTTCAGAGCACACCAATAGATACTACATGTAGATATGCACTTCGTATGTCTGTCTGTCTGTCTGTTTGAGTGAGTTCGTTGAGTGCTATTTGAATGTGCCATTGACCCAATTCTGTTGTGTCCGACAAAGGTAAAGCATATCATCATTTTATTTGTGCTCGAGAATGGCTTTACCTTTCTCTCTGTCTGCTGTCGGTTGTGTATCGAAAATATATTCATTTGATATAAAAAGGTACACAAATATGGTCGAGGGGAACAAGGTTTTGACTTGTTGGTAAAAGTTAATTTATGCTAATAGATAGGTTTTTTCTATTTTGATTTTGTGTCTTCCTTCTTCTTGTGGGGAGTTGGACTCTTCGACATTCAGAATTACACAAATACACAGACACGATCTTATACGAATATATCTACAGCACGTGCTTTTTTCCGCTCATCATGAGTTCGTCTATTTGTTTGTTCCCTTGACTTTTTCTTTCATTCTAGTTTTTCTTTCTTGCGATCTTCTGCGCTAGTCATGATGATGATGAGGCTTATTTTATTTAGTAGATGCTGCAGACTTGATCTTTGTGTCTTGATCAATGGTTGATGAAGAAAAGTCGACTCGACGATAATAATGAAGTCACTTAAATATACATTTAGCGAAGTTTATTCTGCCGTTTCGAATAGTAAGAATCAAATAATCGGTACTTATTTCCTAAGATACGCCTCTGCGATTCGGTCCAATGATCACCAAAATTGGCTTTTGATAATTGCAAAAGTTTACTACGGTACATATTTCGTGTATCATTATCTATCGCATTTTATTTGGTATTGAGAAAATTACCTTTAAATTCGAAATTATCATTCAATTGGGATATTCATTCATTCATTCATTCGCGGACTTTCAAATTCAATTCTGTTGACGACACCCGTGTTCGAGCATAAAAATAAAGTGTAACAATTTCACTTTCTACACTGCTGTTGATGATGGCTGATGAGTGGTCGTAATTTGCAAATTGAAAATACATAAGCCAAATAAAATAAAATAAAATCTATATAACCTGCAGAGTTTCTCCTTAAATTCAAATGGTTTATAATATTGTTTTTTTATTTTTTGTTTTTATTGATGATCCATACCTACTTCTTTATCTAATGCTGAAAATCCTACGGTGTCGCCTCCACCACGACCACGACCATCGATGAAAGTGGTCGTCGCTCCCGCCGCAGACGACGTCGTCGTCGTCGTCGTTGATGTTGTTGTTGCAGTTGACTTGGTCCCAGGCGGGAACAAGTTGTTGTTGTCGGCCGTATTGATGTTGCCTGTTGTGGCTGCAACAAGTGTTGCTCCATCAACAATTTGAATTTGTACAATTCCTGCTGCAAACAGCAACAAATACACTGCTGGTAACCAACAAGATTTCCGTGGCGATGGCATTCTACCACTTTCATTCGCAAAATTTGGCATCGTCGAGTTTATAACACGGTTTTTTTCATCAACTCTATTTACTTGGATTTTTATTTTATTCTTCTATTTACTTGTATTTTTATTTTTATTTTTTTGTATCGTATTTTTTCCTGTTTGTTGTGCTATTTGTGTGAGCGAGTTTTCACTCTCGGTTTGGTCACTTTGGATGATTTTTTTTTTTTTTGTTTTGTCGCAAATCTTTGGTTAACACTACCGGATGCTCGAGACAGTTGTCGTCTGTCCGTCTGTCGACGGGCTGTAACCGGAAAAGTAAACACGACAGCGATTGGGTCTTCACAGTTACTTATGCTATGTTGCGACGATCTACTGTTGTCTCAATGTCCACATTGTAACTATTGCCAATTTAATGGTCTTACGCAAGTTGAAGCCGCAATCACGATGTTCCAACCCGCTTGCCTGCTTCCTATGTGAAGCGCCTTCCAATGAGGGCTCCAGCAATTTACAAATAACTTCACTTCAGGTGTATATTTTTCAAACTACACGATATACTACTGATGGATTTAAGGGGAGACTTCACATTAAAACTTTGAACTCGTTTTGGGTTCAAACTCTCTGATTATCACACTTCCTCTAATCAGCCATATCGTTTTCTTCTGTTGTTTTATGTTATCTTCACTTGCATCTATATGTTTAACATATTTCTTCACGTACTCTTGCTGTGATTGTTTACCGTTTTTCTTCACTGCTCGCTCGCTCGATTCACGAATGCGTACGAATGCAACGAAAGCTGAAGAAAGAAAATGCACTTGGACGAGGACAAAACCACAACCACAATCACAGTCGCTACAGCCTGGAATGGAAGAAAGCACAACATCACACTAACGTAGGCCATAAACGCGGTTGTTGCCGACGTCGCTCCAACCAACCGCCGTTGTTGTCCCAATTACTTTGAGTCTGGTGTTGTTGTGGTGGATCGATCGGTTGGTTCGTCGGTCTGTCCGTCGGTCTATCGTTGGACGGTTGGTTGGTTCCTTCGTTCGTTCGTTAGCTCGGCGGCTCCTAAATATGGTATACCAAGTGCTGATTGCAACAGCGGGAGATCGGTGGGGAGGAAGTTTCCGCGCGATTGGCTGACGGTGTCTGTCTTCTACCTTTGTGTTTTTAGCACGAAACACGTTGTGCTGCGCTGCGCCTGCGCAAACGCAGTTGTCGTGATTAAACCACCGCCATAGGGAGAGAGCGCGTGATAGGGAGAGAGCGCGTGAAAGGGAGAGAGTGAGAATGGGGGTAGGGAGAATAGTCGACAAGGTGTGGAGCGGAGGTGGAGGGTGAGAGAGAGCGTCGGGGGCTAGTTTTGTAAAGCGAGAATATTTTCAGCTTGTTTGTTTTATTTTGTTTTGTTTTGTTTTACATTGAAACCCGAATTAAGTGAAATTGAAATGTTTGGTGTTTATTTTCTTTTATGCGATTTCAAGAGCGCACAAGGTTGTTGACTGACTTATTGAATTTGAATTTCGATTGTGGTTTTATTGAGTCTTCAGCACGACACCGCCGCCGCACGCAGCTCAGACCTTAAAGCCTGGTCCGAACTGGAGGAGGAAAGTGAAGAAACCCGAACCGAACCCGAACAACAGACGAACGAACCAACGATCTGAACTGATCGCTTTGAGTTTGCGCCGTCGACTGATCTTCGGCGTGTGGCGAGTGAAAGAAGTCGGGATTTGCGGCGTTATACCGCTGATATAGTTATTGTTATTGTTGTTGTTGTTGCCATTGCTATTGTCGTTATTGCTGTCTTTCTTTCGTTTTCACGGTTATTGTTCGTTGTTATTCGTTCGTGGCTATAATGCAAGAAACTGCGTTATAAGAATTTATGCTACCAAACACCGAGTATTTGTTTGTTTTGAAATTAGCCTTTCTCGAATAAATATCTCAAATCTCTACAACAGATAGATAGATCGAGTGCAGTAGCGTGCTTGAATCCATTGTGTGTGAGTGGGAGGGGGGGGCAGATTAAGATAAGTTTCCACCAATTGATGTATGAAACCAATTTGGAAATTTCTTTCTGCCTTATGTTGTGGCTAATTTATTTGGCCCACCTTCTTTCGCCGCTCGCCTCATGCTGCAGTGTGTAATTGGGAGGCCTCCGAGCATATAATTGGCTACATGCATCGAGATCGTTTACAAATGTTCCACGGAATTTCGTGCGTTCCTTATTTCGTCGACTTTGACTCACGCTTCTTTTATTGTTCTTTTCATCTCTCTGCGGTCATCGCTTTCTTTATTTTTGCTGTCTGTGTGCTTTCTTACCATTATCTTCCCAACCCAACTCTGATTATTTTTTATTATTGGTATTTTTTTTATCACACAGTACGCATGCGTGCGTCGCTTTAATCAATTGTCTTGTCTTGACTAAACTTGGTTTGTTGTTTGGTATTTCGTAGTATTTCATGCCGTTGTTTTTACTCACCGTATTACGAACTCATTTAAAATATTACTCTGTAGTGATTTCAAATTATGTTTCTGGCTGCTTTTTGATGAAATCCCAACGGAATTATGTAAAATGAAATGCAACGCACGAGACATTGCATAATGGTATCATGGAGTATATGATAAACTCCTAGAGACGATGTACAACTAAAGATCATGTACAAGTCAATTAATGCAAAGTCTGCATACAAAGTTCCGCAGTTTTTTGTGCTTTTATTTTTTAATTAAGGGGCGATAAAATTGTGGAAAGGTGATTTTGTTTTATGTGTTGTGTTAATTGTTGGGAATTTTCTGTAAAAAAAGAAAGATTATTTTCTGTAAAAAGAAAGATTGTTTGCCAATAGAGAGAAGGGTAATTAATGATGGAGTGAGCAATTAAAGCGATGACCGGACTGCGTCGTGTGCGAGATCGTTTATTGGGCTTTTTGCCCTCAACAAACGGCTTGACAACGTTTTGTTTCGCCCCGGGCCATCGACGACCAATTTATGTTCATCCAAGGCTGTCTGTCTGTCTGTCCATTGTATAGCTAAGCTGCTTGATTTCGGATCGTCTTTTAGGTCGTGATTTTTCATGTAGCTTTCGAAACGATCACTAAATCTGTGAAAACAAAATACGACATTATGTGTTTTAAGTAAGAGTCATATTTTATCATCAACTAATTTTCGTATTTTCGTCTGCGATTTCAGGGTTTCACCTATGTTGCTCCATCCATATTAGAGGACATGCAGCGCGCCAATCGCATGCCAGCTCGCTCGCCCCGACGCACACCCCGACAGCACCACGACGGCTCCTATCGCCTGCAATTCCCTGCACAAAGAAATATGTTTGCCCGCGCAACGCCGCCGCATCTGCAGACGTTCCCGCCACGCCCCTCGCCGCAGGACGAGATGATGGACGTCCAGGGGATGCCAATTGTGTAGTCGGTCGATCGATCGATCGGTCGGTCATCATTTTGTGGTGTGTGTGGTGCGAGCACCAAAGCCAATAACTAATTGAACCAAAACTTCTCCCGAACTATGTTCTGTGCGCCTGTGACAAGGAAAGAAAACTAAAACTAGAAATAATAATACAATGATACAACAATATAACAATGAGAAAGAAATACAAGACGCGGAAGTTTAAGCAAGCTATGCAACAAACATTTTGATGAAATCGTCATCATCGATGTCGTCCTAGTTCAATGTAAATTACAATAGAGAGTTTATTTTATTTTGTTTATTATTTTCTTTATTTTGTCGTATGCTATTAAAATTTTTCATAAGAGTTAAAGATTGAAGAAAAAATATGTTTACTACTATTCTATACAAATATTCAAAACAATATATAAGGAACATACAAACTACATACATATATATATATATATCTCTACGAGTAAAGTAAATAAATAAATAAATAATAAATCTAGTTTAAGTTGGTTCGCGGAATCGTTAAATTAGATTATGTTGAACAGTAGGAGGATGAAAGTTAGAGCGAGATGGAGATACAAACAAAAACCACTACAAAAATGCGAGGAGCAACCGAAAGCCCATTTTCTTAAGACGATTTATTATTGTTGTTATATTTACATTTATTTTATTATTATGGATAAAAGAAAGTTTATGAAACCAAAATAAATATCAATTTATATACTTAAACTAAATGAAAACAAAAACAAATAAACAAACAAACAAACAAACACAAAATCATTAAAGTTTATATTAGAATTATTATTCAGTTTTTATTTAAAATATTGCTAAACTTCATTGCGAAATGGAATATTCCATTTACAATAACTAGTTTCTGTTTTTCTGTTTTGTTTTATTTTGAATGAAAAAACTAATTTTGTAAATTATCTTTCAAAAATAAGGCATTTCTTAAAACATAAAAAACAAGTCTTGATGATGATGATGAATAAAGATAACGCCTTTAATAAAACAATGACTAAATGAAAACTGAAAAGCCATATGCTGCCACAGAACAAAACAAAAGAAAAAAAGCTAAAGAATTACAAAAATTCCCAGTTCTGAAATTGTTAAGATTGAAAATTCTCTGCTGATATCCTATTCAAAAGAACATTTGTTATTCTCACGTATAGATGACAAAAGTCTACGATTTGATCGAATCCTTTTGGTGAAGAGGAATTTTTATTTGTATGCTTTTATTTTCACTTCTATTGAAACAACATTAAAAAAACAACTGCAACCATTATAAAATCGTTTTTTTTATAAAGTAAATATACGAAAAAATAAATAATAATAAACTGAAAATGTTGGAGAAATCAAAGGGTGCTAAACTGATTTTACTACAAAAAAAGTTGAATAAAATAAATGAAAAAGACAAAAAGAAAACAAAACGTAACATTATTCATACAAAAAAACATTGAATAACAATTTAAATACCTCAAAAGCAATTATTTTTGTTACTAAAGAAAGTAAACAAGTAGAAAAAGAGAAAGAAACAAACTACATAAACATAAACTAAAGGAGAAAAGGGAAATTAATAAAATGAAACTTTAAATAAATTCAATATTTTGTACCTTTCCATGCAAGCTCATTTCTTTTCCCACAAATGATGGAACAAAATTACAAGAAATGTCTTATTTTTACAGAAAAACTTATAGATATATATGGTGAATTATGTTGACGAGTAATTTTTAATTCAAATTTAAAACAAATAAATGTGAAAACATATTTCTTAATTTATTTTTTAAATAAAACTATAGAACAAGCGGTTCGTTTTCGCGGAGAGTTCGACGATGTTTAAAACCTGAAACATCATTATTGATTAAATATGTTTCTCAAATGGTTTTTGATATTTCCTATTATCCCAGTCATCATCGAACTCTTCTAGAGAGGCGCGCACTTGTGAAAAGTGAAGACACCAATTGTTAATGCCAGAATACACTGAAAATGTTCACACTTTTCCATATAAACTACACTACAAAGATATGTACGCATTTCAATTTTCCACGCCTGAGTCGATGACTTTAATCGTTATTGTATTTGATTTGGATACAAATTCCAATTACATTGCCATAATAACATGATTTACACGAGGAATGCTAAAATAATACATGTTGAAAAAGTAGAAAAACAAATGGAATTAAGGTTTGAGTTAATAACATATCCTGTACAGGAATTACAATTAGCTCAAACTCAGAAATTGAAAGGCAATGAAACGAACGAAAAAGCAACATTGTGAAAACACCATCATTATAATTTTATTTCCTTGATGCACGAACGTGAATATAAATATGTGAATTATTTGTGTATTTCATTTAGATATGTCTTCTATATTACTTTTACAATTACGCATAGAAAAATTACAAGAAAGTGTAATTAATTAATTAACTAAACTAAGCAATAGCGAAATTTTTATAACGAAACACCAGAAACATATACATAAACAACAACAATAGCTGTAACAACACAACAATAAATGTGTGTACAATACTACAAATATAAACAATGAAGAAAAACTTAAATATTTCAGTTAACACTATGTATAAGTCATGTACCGAAACACTGAAACACTGTGCGCAAATATGTTTCAAAACAGTGTGCAGTTATTTTACAAGATATCTACTTATAATGGAGAAGAAACAATTAAAACTAGTTTGTGTATTTGTAAAGTTATCATTTAAAGCTGGAGTTGTAATCAGAGCCTGTTTTTTAATATACACGACATTAAACAACAACCCGAAAGCATCGCAGTTTTCGTTTTTGTGTTTTTGTGTTATTTTTGTATTTTCATTTAAATTTTGCTTGTTTGCAATATAACAAAATATTTAGTAAGTATGTTAGGCTTAGGTTTATTATGAAAGCGCCTCTAGCAAACTTGTCAAAATGAATTATTCCTGATTCTGTTTTTACACGGTCTTTTTTTTACCCTGTATTTTTTTACACAGTTTGAAAATCAAAAATTTAAATTGTTTTACACGATTTTATTCCATTTAACACGATTCAAAGTAACACAACACAAATAAATAACGGTTACACGGTTTTTTCTGGAACCAATCTACCGTGTAAAAACAGAATTTGGTGTATACCAATAGTTAATTATTTGCATGGTATTCCCACGCCATTGATGTAACTTCTACAACGAATAGTCGACTTTTTTTTTTATTACTTTCCCTAGTACGATGCCTATCCTTACAGAAGCTATAGTCTATTTGGTTATTTTAGTCATTGATTTCATGTCTGATCTGAGTATTATTGTTATTGCCCTAATAAAAAATATATATTATATATGAAGATCAACAACTGGAATGAAATGATTATTTCATGGAATAGTGGGAATAGTTTAACAGAAGGAAAAGGAAGATGGAAAACGTATTTTTTTATATATGAAGTAAAAAGTTATGAATAAAATTAAGTTTTCGGATTAATCAATATATGAACATCCGACTTCTGTGGATAAGGCAATTATTCACCTAGGTTTATGGTATTTAGTTGTATTCAAGTTAGGTTAGAGTTGATTAATTAGCATTATTATATATGTATGTAGGTCGCTGGACACTCTAGTGATTATGCTACAATGTAACGAAAGAACTTTTATCGAATGGGTAATGAATGACTACTTGAGACAAGAGATATTGGAACTCGTGAAATACAACTACAACAAATATATATGACTGCCAAAAGTGTTCCACCCACACCCACACACTCACACAAACATACATACATGATCCATGATATATTTTATGAATGTTGATTTTCTCTCTACTTGTTGTCCATGTCCAGTTTGACGAAATATAAGGTTTATTTTAAGCTTTAATAATGTTATTTGTTGTGAGTGAGAGAAACGAAAAGCAAAGGAAAAAAACTATATCTACTTTTATGTTTGTAAATAAAATAACTCAATACTACTTATGAAAGGAATACAAAACCGTAAGGAGATAATCTACATAAATAAGAGTTTATCATATAAAAGGAAAACCAAAAAAAGCAGAAAATATATTTATTTTTATGTGCTTATTAATCATGTTAACGATAGAAATCAATTCTATTGTAATAAGATATAAATACACGTATTTGAGATTTTATCGACTTGCATTTGTTCGCAAAAACAAAATAATGAAGATCATGATGGATGGAGTCGAGTGGTAGAATATTATTCAAATAGATAGCTTAAAAATCCTCGTATTTTATGATGATGTATTAAATCATTTTTGTATACTCTCAATTAAAATCTCATGTTACTACTACATACACACGTTTCTATATCCGGCGGAAGCAAATACGATTATGTTTAATGTGTACAAAGTTAGTTTTGATTAAGTAATTGATGATGGCCTGTGTGTATGTATGGGTTACATCAGTCTCTGTCCCTTGGAGTCCCTTGGTCCCGAATGTACATAGAATGTAAATGAACATAATGATGATGAAAACCAACTATTTATATATAAGTAGTAGTGGCAAACACGATAAACCATAAGAGAATAGATTTGTATGTACGACAATGTATAACCAGCATTTTATAAATAGATTATAGACTACAGCAGATATACAACAAAATAATGTTCGCAGCATTTACATAGACTCATAGTCATAAATGATCATTAACAAATACATCGTATTTACAAGTTTCATATTTCAAATAAAGAAAAGTTTCTGTCTGCAGTTGAATTAATCATTAAATAAAAAAAAAAACAAACATTGATGAACATTATAAATACATATATAGTATATACAACATGATGGTCTTTTCTTCTTTTAGTCTTGGATGTTATTTCTTAGTGTTGGTGGAAAGTTATGGAAATCGATACATGTCTTCGTCATTAGGATTGAGGTTGCGCCCACAGCTAGAGAAGGATTTTTGCTCCTGTTCGTAACTCTGTGTGCGGTGGGGGGCGGCTCCTGGGAAGGTATGGACTGAGGCATGCAAATCGTGCGTTCCCAACGCAACCACGATTCTCGGGTCTAGGCAACCGCGCGCTTCGGCGAAAATGATCGATTTAATTTTCTCCGTACTTTGCACAAGACGAAGAGTTTTCTCTCTCTCGTATTGTCTTGGAATTTGTGTCGTTTGGATTCGATTCGCTGTGACAGACGTTTTTTGTTCAGTCGTCGTTTGATTCAATATAAACATATATATTTTTGTATTTTCCATTTGATTCGTAAAATTATCGTTGATCGGCGGAAGGAAGAAAATGTTCCACCAGATGAAGAACCGCCGGGTCTCGGGCCTCCACTTGACCGGGAAACACTTGGGGCCGCTGGCCAAACTGCCGCCCAAGTATTCGGACGAGGACTGGGACTTCAACAACAAGGTGAAGTTCCGCATCACCTGCGACCAGGAGCGCATGGCCGAGAGGATTGTGGAGTAAGAAATCGAGACACATCTGGGGGTTTGGCTCTAATCGATTTGCTGCCGCCCAGGGAATCGCGTCGTGTGGTCGACGAGACGAACGACACCACCAAGAACTGGAAGCGCGAGGTCGACCACCATCTGCGCGAGCGCGCCAGCGAGATCCGCTTCCTGTGCGACGAGCTGAACAAGCAGAAGAAGACCGCGCTCCTCGAGGACGAGGCCCTGAACACCTACCGCAACCGGGTGCTGAACGCCATCGGCTTCCTCAAGGAGAAATCGCTGGCCATCTGCCAGCAGTGTCTGATTCTGCGCGAGAGCCGGATCGGCGTCGATCTGGTCGACGACGAGGTCGATCGCCAGTTGCGGCGCGAGCTGAAGGTGATCAAGGGCTGCCAGTGCCTGATGGACAAGGCGCTCAGGGAGGCCACCGAACAGATTCGCAAGCTGCGGGCGACGATGTATTTGCTGGACAAGGACCTGGCGCAGAAGGACAAGTCGCTGATGATCGACGAGAAGAACCTGACGCTGCGCGAGACGCAACGCGACCTGGGCAGAGGGCAGGACTTGACGGCGCACCACTGGTCTGTATTTGTCTCATGACTCCATGACTTCAATGATTGAGTCAATGTCAATGTGTTTCTTCTCAGTCAATACTCGCTGAGTGAGTGGGAGCACACGACGTACAAGAACCTGGAGAGCAACGCCAAGGAGCTGAACTCGGCCTCGCAGCTGCGAGCGTACATCGATCTGCTGCTGAAGCAGGTCTGCGAAGACATGCAGAACCAGACGGATCGCACGAACGAGGCCTACGAGCGCCGCATCGCCGAGATGAAGCACATCAAGCAGTGTCTGGAGAACAAGCACAACGACTGCATGAACCACATCAACGAGGTGAATCGCAACATCCAGCACCTGGAGAAAGAGATGGCCGACAAGCAGCGCTCGCTGCAGCTGTGCCAGACACGTCTCAGCAACCGGGCGCGCCGACCGGGCCTCGAGTTGACCTGCGACACCGTCCAAGACGCGCTCTACCACGAGTTGAACGCCCTGAAGGCGTCGATGTGCAAGCTCAATCAGAAGATCAACGAGAACAAGGCGTCGCTGCGGTATTTGCTCCATGTCCAGGTCATGCAGGAGGAGGAGATCAACATCAAGGCGAACAGCATCAAGATCGACGAGGTCGACTGCATGACCATACGGCAGGCTCTCAGCTATCAATCCTTCTAAACGCATTTCACTTCGCTGAGTATTGTGCTAATGAATTTAATAAATATAGAGAGTTTTCCGCACAAATTTAAGCACGGAATTTCAAATATCTCACATCCATAAATGATTAATGCATACCAGACTTTTATTTTTGTTTAGAACCTGATTTTAAATATTATTTTACTGTCATTGTGAAATGTTAAATATGCGCCAAATAGTTTTTTTATTTTCGAAATATTTGCAAATGTATTCCTCATTTGAAATTATTTGAAATCAAAACAAACAAACAAAGAAACTTCCTTTTCCGGTACTCGTCAAAAAGCAACGAAAAGAACCAACGAGCATCAGGGTTGTCGAAGTCACTTCAATAGAAGTGTTTCACTTCTCTTTTGATCCGAACACTACTCCACTTTTTCAGAAAACAATTCACTTTGCTAGATAGAGATTTTCGGGTAATTAATAGCTAATTTAGTTGCGTTTTCTGAAATTAGGCAGTTATAACCTTTTTTTTTTTTTGGGTTACCAAAAAAATTTCCGGGTACTTGGACCCATAGTTCATCACATCACTTCATTTCAGTTTTCCAACTTTTGCACTTCGCTCAAAAAATCTGTCGCGGCAACCCTGACGAGCATGCTTGTCGAAGTCATTTCAATCGAAGTGTTTCACTCACATTTTGTTTGAGCTGGTTATGGGTTCTTGGAACTAAAGTTTATTAAATTTTCATAAAACTTCACTTTTCCCACTTTTACACTTTGCTCGAAAACTTATCCGCAACATCCCTGCCTATGAGTTCTTTCCAAATACAGGTTTAATGGTGACGTTTTAGAACACTGTACAAAACGTCAAAAACTCGTTCGCTCTGGCAACACCCCCAGTCAAATGGCATTTGTCAAACGCTGCCAATCAATTCACATATACACACACAGGCCACACACACTCTTTGATGCCGAGCCGTGTTTTTTCATTATTAAATAAATAATTTTCGACAAAAATAGTCAGAAAGAATTAGCAACAAGTTAGTTAATGTAAGTACTTCACATTTATTTTAATATATTCAATAAATTTAAGTATGTAGAGATGTAAATGAAGTATTTTCTGAAATGCCATCGAGTGTCTTTGGGTTTCCGATTGGCGGGGAACGAAACTGAAAATCAATAAACTTTTGTTAAATTTGTATTATTTTCGGATAAATATAGTAAATATTTAAGTTTCATTGCAATTTCTGTTGGAATTTGTAGAGAAATGTCTAAACGAGCCGCCGACGAAGCGAGCGGTGGCCCAGCTGCCGCCAGCACGAATCTAGGGCAGCCGCCTATCAAAAAAGTCCACTTCGAGCCGCACCTCATAGGCCCGGTGTCCACATTGGAGGAGATGGACATCAAGGTGCTGGAGTTCCAGAACAAGAAACTCGCCCAGCGCATCGAACAACGAATGCGAACCGAGGCGGAGTTGAGACACCGCATCGAGCAATTGGAAAAGCGTCAGACACAGGATGATGCTGTACTCAATGTTGTCAATCGCTATTGGAATCAATTGAACGAAGACATCCGCGTACTGTTGCAGCGATTCGATGCCGAGACGGCCGATGAGTCCGAGAACAAGAACGAAAACGAAGTGACTACTTCGTTTTTGACACAGCTCTCGACGTGGGACAAAGAGGAACTGGACGACAAGTTGGCCAACAGGGTTCAGGTGTCGAAGAGAGCTGTGGCCAAGATAGTCCAAGTGATAGATCGCATTATGCAGCGAAATGAGAAGATTACGTTAGCTCTTAAGGATGGCAGTGGCGCAGGTGGTGGGGCTGCAGCGGGAGCTGAGAACGAAGACGGCTGCGATGGTATTATGCCGATTGATGAAACCCTCAAGCAGACTCACATCGAAATCATGACTGAGAATCGCAATTTGCAAAACTTGAATACTTCGCTGCATGAGAAATTTCACACAATGTCTTTGAAAATGAAAGAATATCAGGATGCACTGACCGCAAAAGAGACTGAAAATGCCGAGCTCAAGAATCAAATCGATGAATTGCAATATGATTTAGAAAAAATACATTGTCGTAATGATAAGCTAGAAAATCACCTCGCAGAGGCTATTGAGAAACTGAAGGCATACCACCAGATGCATGGGGATCCCAATAAGAGTTCATCAACATCTGTAAAAGGTTCCACACCGGCGAATGTAAATAGTCAACACTTTGAAGATTTGCAGAAGGAATTAGAAGAATATCGCGAACTGGCGAATAATCGTTTACAGGAATTAGATAAATTACATGCCACACATCGCGAGACATTAAAAGAAGTAGAAAAACTGAAAATGGATGTAAGTAACTGTCGATTACTCCTCTAATATAATGCTTAATACAGTAATTGAATTTCAGATTCGTCAACTTCCCGAGTCGGTAATTGTCGAGACTACCGAATACAAATGCTTACAATCACAGTTCTCTGTACTCTACAACGAATCCATGCAAATCAAAACAATGCTGGACGAGACGCGAAATCAACTGCAGACAAGCAAAAACCAACATCTTCGCCAGATCGAGGTAATGGAAAGTGAAGAGTTGATCGCTCAGAAAAAGGTTCGGAGTGAGATGATCCAAATGGAAGATGTCCTGGCGCAGATAAGAAAGGAATATGAAACATTGAGAATTGAGTTTGAACAGAACATGGCTGCGAATGAGCAAACGGCACCAATCAACCGAGAAATGCGACATTTGATTACTTCTCTGCAAAATCACAACGGTCAGCTGAAGGGCGAAGTGCAGCGATATAAGCGGAAATACAAAGACACCTCAGCAGACAATGTGAAGGTACACATAAGGATCCCAAGAGAGATGGTCATTAATATCGGTTATGTTTTTGTCTTTACAGTTGCGTAAGGAATTAGACGAGGCACTCGCCAAGTTGGAAGGAAATAAACAACAGTCCACGTCTGCAGAAGAAATCAAGCAGGAATGTGGGAATGTCAAAGAAGAATCTGGAAGTGGTTCTGGAGGCGCGGGTGATGCTTCCTCAACAGTGAAGGATGAAAATTCGGCTGGTTCGCACGTTAAGGGTATAATTAATAAAATGTCTACTTTAGCTCTTTTAAAAACAAATAATTAAAATTTCAGCTGAAGATGACCCAGACGACGATGCGTCGAAAGATCAAAAGGATGGAGTGAAGCAGGAAAAGTCTTCACCTGGTGGTGCCGGCGGTGAGAAAAAGGAGGGGCAGGCGGGCTCTGGTTGTAATGCTGCAACAGCTGCAGCTGGGGGAGCTACTATAAAAGTGGAAAAGGACGCCAAGGATGCACAAAAGGCGAAAGATATTAAAATAGCAGAATCTGAAATGGTCAGAGATCTTAAGGCACAACTGAAGTAAGTTCGATATCGCTGCATAGCTTAAGATGTTTCTAATTTCGTATATTTGAAATAGGAAAGCTCTAAACGACCAGAAAGAGATGAAGCTGCTGCTGGACATGTATAAAGGTGTCCCGAAAGAACAGCGCGATAAAGTTCAGTTAATGGCAACTGAGAAAAAGTTGAGGTCTGAAATCGAAGAACTTCGGCAGCAGTTAAAAAAATTGCAGGAAAGCAAACGTGAGGAGCGCAAAAAGCTCGCAGACGAGGAAGCTCTACGCAAAATAAAACAACTTGAGGAACAAAAGTACGAATTGCAGAAACAAGTGGCAAACCAAAAGCCACCTGAAAATCCTTGGGGTGCGCAACCCGGAGGAGCGAATTATGTCCGTCCTTTTGTTGGATCTCATGAGGAGGAAGCGCTCCTTAATGAGATGGAGGTGACCGGTCAGGCATTTGAAGATATGCAAGAACAAAATTCGCGCTTAATTCAACAGTTGCGAGAGAAGGATGATGCCAACTTTAAACTCATGTCCGAGCGAATCAAGGCGAATCAAATGCATAAATTGTTACGAGAAGAGAAACAAATTCTTGAAGATCAAATGGCAACGAGAGATACTCAAATAGAAGCGATGCATATTGTGCTTCGCAAATTGGAAGAGAAGGAGCGCAGTTTGCAAAATACAGTAGCGACAATTGAAAAGGAATTGGTGCTTCGTCAACAAGCGATGGAAATGCATAAACGCAAAGCTATTGAATCGGCTCAATCGGCGGCCGATCTGAAGCTCCACTTGGAGAAGTATCATTCACAAATGAAGGAAGCTCAGCAAGTCGTTGCTGAGAAGACTAGTTCGCTCGAAGCAGAGGCATACAAAACGAAACGGTTGCAAGAAGAGTTGGCGCAATTCAAGCGAAAGGCCGAGCGTATGAAGAAGATTGAAATGGCGGGTACCACCATCGATGAAGTGATGCTGGAGGAGATCCGAGAATATAAGGAAACGCTCACTTGCCCATCGTGTAAGGTTAAACGCAAGGATGCCGTGTTATCCAAATGTTTCCACGTATTCTGCTACGATTGCTTGCGAACACGTTACGAGACAAGACAGCGTAAGTGTCCCAAATGCAATTGTGCATTCGGCGCTAACGACTATCATCGTTTGTACTTGACTTAAGTATGGATAATTTGTAATTATTTATTTTCAAGACATTCTACGACGGTTTGTTGCATTTCGAAAATTATATTTAATTTGAAATAACTGGAAAGTATCCTTCTACGGATTTAAAAACGTTGGGGGCAGAACAACTTATTATGATTTTAAGATACTTCCACTACTTTGTATTTTAAGGTACATACATCTATAATAATAAATATAAATATACTTTTTTAAATAATTAACTGAATAGAATACTTTTGCGAGAGCAAAAAGTTATACTATAAACTAATAGTTGACTGTTTTAAATTGTAATTAATGTAAGATTTGTGTTATGGATAATTCATAGCAGATGACAAATACATTTTAACATGATAAAATATGACTGTGTTTTTTAATAACAATATTAATCAATCGTGATCTGTAACTAATTATTCGTTACAATTTTAAGGAGTTGTAGTTATTTTTTTTATTAATTTAATTTTGTTTAAATTATTTTATATTAGTTTTTGGAAATTTGGAACACTAGTTCTTTGTTTTGTATATTTTAAAGTTTAACTCTTCAATTTTAAAGTTTAAAAATTCGAATTAACCGATTTTAGTAACAACAGAAGTGCAACCCTGCCAGCTGTAGCTGTGTTTAGTGTGAGTTCGCAGTTGGGTTCTCGTGACGTTGGGAGTGACGGAGTGTTTTGATCAAAAGTGCAGTGAAACACAAGGCAGCTGTGGGCCGGTTCAGTTCGGTCCTACCCTACGTCGAGTGCAGTGGTGTTCGGAGGATTGCGCGCTTGGTTCGTGTATAAAACTATCTTTTCCCTGCAGCACACGAAGTGAGATGAAATTTCTTCATTCACTGGTGTTTTGTTGTGCCTCGAACTAATTCTAAACGAAAGAATATCACAAGAGTGCGGAACTTTCTTGAGAAAACGCGATATTGCAGATTGTTTGTGGTGAAAGAGAAGAAAGAGTGAAACGGTTATTTCATGCCAGAGAAAACGTAACTGGCGAACGCGAAGAAGTATTAAATTGATTTTTCCATTTTTCCGCACCGCAGAATTTAATCGCTCTCCAAACGATACACAAAAGAAAATCGGGAAATCAAAGAAACCGACAAGAAGAGATACAAGTAAATAAAATCGGCAAAGTTTTGCCGAAAAAACCCCAAGCTGAGCTTCAGTTATCTCGTATGTAAGTGAAAGAAACTAGAATTTGGTTTTTTGTCTATGAAAAACTGCTTTCAAAACGACTTTGGTTCGCACCTCTGCTGCACCGCGCCTCTCTCTCTCTCTCCTCCATCTGCGCCATGGCCTCCTGCCTGCGGTGCCTCCTCCTTCATCGTCGTCGAGTCCTTTGCTTCGTCTTGCTTCCGTTCGTGTTGTTGTAGTTGTTGTTCTTGCCGCCGCCTTGTTGCCGCCGCAGCTGTCAGTCGTCCTTCTGAGTCCTTGTCAACGCTCGGAGACACATTGTGTATCCCTAACGAGAGAAAGAACACCAACACCAACAACAACAACAACGACAACGAGAAAATATTCGCAAATTCGCTTTGTTAGCGAGCGACCGTCTCTCTCTCTCGGGGCGGCAGGCAACATTCGACACTCGGCTCAAACTTTAATCGCCCTTTCCAGCAGAAATAATAATGGGAGAGGCTGAGACTGAGGCTGCTGCATGCAACACACGGCGTTGTCGTTGTCGAAATGCTGGCGGCTCGCTTCCCTCCTCACTTCGCCTCGCCTCGCCTTGGAAGACCCTCTGACATTTGTTGTACGCCGGACGGAACCTCGTCTGAGCACCACAATGGACCCCATCCGCTGGGAACAAAGCGAAGTGGTTGGGCCTGAACTGTACGAGAGCAGCGGACATTAATTCGTCCTCCTTTGATTCCCTATCTCCCTATATCTTTGGGGTTGTTTCAACGAATTTCGATCGCAGAATCCATCCATGCTCATGCTCATGCCCAAGAGCAACGTGACCTTCTCTGAGGCCGAGAGAATCGAAAGATGGAGATTTATCGACGGCTTTGTGAAAGTCGGATCTTTCACAAATTACAATTTAATTTCCTTCTTCATCGTTCTTTCTAAAATATGCATTTCTTCTGCTGTTTATTTATCGCTGAAATTCCCCTTATTCCCCTTATCAATTGGCGTTTAATCCTGATGTCTTCCGGTTTCTCCTTTTGCCTGTTCCCCTCTGGAAGTGATAATTCGGTTCAAGGATTTTCTCATTTTTGTAAAATTTCGTATTTAACAATATTTACTTAAGTTGGAGGTTTTGTTTTCACATGGATAATTTCCCGTTTGTAGAGCATTAGGAATTTTGTTCTTCGGTGGACTAATCAGCAGAGAGAGTCCCATTAGAGACTCAGAGTCATTCGGCTGGAGTATTAATAAGATAAGCTATCAGAAAACAAATCAATAAATTTGTGTTGTTTATCGCTGGTTCCTGATTGCAAATTGAAGGCAAAAATATATTGCTTTTTGCGAACCCCATGAGCTTCAATTTAGTTGGCTTCACTTCGCATTATTCCCGAACATTTGTCCAAATTTTTTTTTATCTTCGTGCAAAAGCAGTAAATGAGTATATTGCGAATATCTCGCACAAACAAACACGACCTGTTGATAAAAATGTGCCAAAAATAATGAAGAGTAACGAGGAAACAAACAACAAACGAAAGCAAGAACGGAGTGAGCGACTGGCGATAATTGCCACACATTCTGACCTTGTCGACTCTTTGGCACACTACAACAACCCGTCGCCGTCGTGTCCAGCACTCCAGAGACAAAGTAAAAGCGCACAGATTCGTGGCCCAGAGCAATTACTCGCTCTCCCCGCCCGGTGTTCGTCCCCCCCAAGGCCCATTTATCACATGAGTATCACAACAACAGACTCGGGGAACCTTTCGCCTTCCGTAGGGTGTCAAAGTGTTAACCGAAAGTGAAAAAAAACCAACCTCCTGCCCATTGAGTTAACACATCTTTAGGAACGAGTTTCTTTTTGACTACATACATACATTATTTTTTTGCAATCCGGTTCCTTCTGAACCTTGAGACATTTATTCGGTTTGTTTAACTTTGAATAATTTCAGACGGAACATAGTAAAAAAACACAATAAATTTGCAAAGGTAAAAATAGTAAAAAACACAGTAAATTTGCAAAGGGTAAAGAAGACGAAAAAGCAGGTGAGAAGACTTCGCTTTGTCCAGACGGCGCGGCGATGTGTGGTGGGGGGAGGTGGAGTGACGTGAGGTCAGGCAACGTGAGTGGAATTTTGAAAACAAAAACGAGCTTGATCTTGAAAGATATCGCCATTCAGCATAAACTCCATTCATCTCACTCTCTATAAAACGCTTTGTTATTAAAATAATACACATATTTCCTATACGAGATGTTGAGGCTTGAGAAGAGATGATATGGAGACTTTAATGTCGGTGATATGAGCCTCGTCTAAATTGTCAACTTGTTTGTTACCTAACAAGCATGAAATTGTGGTTGGTTTTTTCTCTCTCGTAATCGCATCCGACGGATTCCAATGACGCTGATGCCCTGGCTGGCGCGTGTCCAATAAACTAGCCGGCTCAGAAATCCCTGGCCAAAAGCACGGCATCCCAGAGCAGTTGATAATGATTTAAAACAGCTTCCAAGCAAGGTTGAACAGTGGCTGCATTTTTGGTTTTCATGTTTTTTTCTTTTTGTACACACAATTATCAACCAGAAACAAATGGTTTACGACGTCAAAAGTCGATTATCAAATTTCATCAAAGGATTAGATGTCGCTGCTTTCTGTACAGCAAAAGTGTGACATGTTACAAAAAATAGCTTTTTGTAAGATTAAGAGAGAAAAACTGTGGGATTGTAAATCAAGACATATGCCCTAGAAGTACGACAGCATTTGAGAGTTGACAATGAGAAAAGAAACGCGTCGAAGACGAAGAAGCAGCAACAGCAATAGCAAAAACAACAACGGTAACAGCAACAGCATATGGTTTGCCGTTCGTTTCATTGAACGGTTGGACGCCCCAGCCTTCATCAATCTCTCCATCCCGATCGTTCCCCAGTTCTTTTTGTTCGCAATTAAATTGTCCACTGTTCTAGAGCTCAGATAGATGAGCAAGCAGGCAATTCTTTGGACCATGAAGTATCTTTTTCGTTGTCTGTTCGTCCGTCTATCTGTCTGTCCGTCCGTCTATCTGTCCGTCCGTCCGTCTATCTGTCTGTCCGTCTGTTTGTTTATATTTCTTTTCGTTGAAATTCAAAAGAAGTTCTGCTCGGTTCCCATTCGGCTCGCTTCCTGCTAATGCTCCATCTATGCATATGTCGATTACCAATTGCCCTTTTTGTACATAGTATATGAAGAAGATGAAGAAGAAGAAGGCGGAGAGAATCTCTGGAGTTACAAAATTCCCAAGACTATCCAAATCCAAATGGACTGAAGCCATTTGTGAATTGTTTACGAATAATGCGAACAAACGTAAAATAAACAAATGCAACCAACTGTTGGTGTAAAACAGCACTGTGTGCGTTTGCGGGTGTGTGTGTGTGTGTGTGGCATCGGAATCCCTTCAAGTAGTCGCTGAAAACCACGGACTCATGGTCTTCAACACATTTCATCCTCCACCGCCGCCGTCGCCGCCGCCAACAACAACGGAGTTGAGAATGAGATCAGGCCTCAGCCGATCAAATGGAAGAAGTTTCTTGGATTCTGCACGATTCGAATGCATCGTCCTGTAATCAAAATAAAAAAATAATTTCTTCCCAATGAAATGAGTGGGAAGATCATGAAAATCGAAATTTGTTCCCTACGATCTTCGTCATCATCATCATCACAATTGCATCGCAACTTCGATGAAACTTCAGTCGAGGAAGAACTCTTCGTGTTTAGAAGCAACAACAATGGCTGCAACAACAACATGAGGAATTGCATGCATGCAAAAGTCTGCAAAAGTCACAACAATAATTACAAGAACAACAACAATTTGCAAAGAAGCTGCAACAACAGTAGAAACAGAAGCAGCGGCTACAAGAAATACGTAATAAAAAATAAATTGCTTCGAAATCGGAATTGAAATGAATTGTTTAATTTGCGAACAGCAAACGTAACAACACAACAACAGGCCGACAGACGACGACGATTGGTGTTCGCAGACAGACATACAGACAGACAAACAGACTGTTGGATGGATTGACTTGGATTGGACTGAGTTGAATCGGATTGGATTGGATTGGACGAGGCTGTGTTTCGAGGGATCCGAGAGGAGGGCGAAAATTGTCGGTTGAGTTCAGAATGGATTCAGTGTAAAATGAATTCATTGCTACATTGTTTTATTGTTGTTTTTTCACCCCTGTCCATCTGTCTGTCTGTCTGTCGGTCTGTCTGTCTGTCTGTTTGGTCCGTCTGTCCGTCCATCTGTCTGTCCGTCTGTCCATTTGGTCTGTGTGTCTGGCTGCACAGCTTCTACAACAAGCTATTTCGATTCCTTGGCAATACCACAAAATGGAACGCAACCAAAGTGAAATGCGGGAAAGTGCAGAGTCAGAAGCAAGTACAACAGAGCAACAATAACAATAGCAACAACAGCAACAACATAAACGACAATAACAATAACAACAACATAAGCGACAATAACAATAACATGAGGAACGATCGACGTGCACTTGTTCCACAATTAGCTAGCAGCATATTTTACGGTTTTCAGCTCTATTGCCATTCGCATGCACACAGATACAGCTACACATACAAGCACGCAAATACACATACATACATACATACATACATACTAAGCCATTCTCACTCACACTCCCTTGAGCCAGAGTTGGAAGTTTCAATAAAAATGATATAAACACCAATACATAAGCAACGATCCCCAAGAGCCACCGGCACTCGTTCGCAGTTCCTGATCTTCATCATTATCGTCATTATCGTGATCATCATCATTGTCGTCGTTGCCGCTCTCTTCTCTTCATTGAGCTAAATTGGTCGTTGCGTTTTGATTTTATGCTGTGAGTGAGTGCAACATCGAACGACTTCTCGCATTCAATTGAGTTAAACATAGAACTTATTCCATTGACCCAGGGCCCAATGAACCGCATGAACCATGACGATGGGGAATTGATTCCTGCTGATCGATCGATAGGTAGATTCTATTTGGACATCCGGTCGCTTGGTCGGTTGGTTGGCCCTTAGGCATACCGTTTCCATGCCTCGTTTGTATGCAACACAATGCAATCGCCATCGAACACAATTCAATACAATTCAATAAGAATTTAACGCATCATTCTGCAATTTCCTTGATCGATTCGTATGGACTCCACTCCACTCCATCCATTCATCGATCCATCCAGCGATAACAGTTATTTCCATCCGTCCCGCGACAGCTCGGACAACGACGGCGACAAAAAGTCTGTTGTTCGAGAGCTCAGGAACGATTTCTCTCTCTTCACGGCCGGTTTCGCTGACTTCGACGTCGTCAGTTGAACCGTGAATAATCCGAGTGCCACCGCGGTCAATCAAACACTGGACTGGTCCCTGTAATTGCGGCACGTGACCCCTCATTAATGACCTGGAATTGTACGAGCTACGAGTACCTTGTTAAAAGGAAATATGAATACATAATATTTTATTATTATACTCGGCCGTCGCTGCCACTGCAGCGTTAACGAAGAAGACGACGACGGCTGCTGCTGCTCTTTCGTGCTGTGCGTGATGAGGAAATTATTTTTGGGTCTTAAGCTCTGACGAAAGAAGGATAGAAGACGACGACGAAGAAGAAGAAGCAGTAGGAGGAGTAGCAAAGAAGGGGAAAATGCATTTATAACATTCAACACATTCCAACGAATAGAAGACAATAAATTATTTTATGAATGAATGAATAAGTGGTCTGAATGCATTTTTAAGTCCTCATTGCGACAATGAGAACGACAACGACAACGACGACTGTTGCACACATGCTGCTGCTCACTTCTATGGCTTTAGGGCGTTATAATGACTCCTCACCAATTTGGCGTCTCCTCACCATTCGATGGTGGAGGCAAAATGTGTTTTATTTATGTATTTTTGCAACGATGGTTTTGCTCGTTGCCCAACGACTAAACCGCCGTTGGTCTCGATCTCATTCGGCCCCTCGCTTGTTGGTTCCCGCTTGGCCCAACTTCGCCGATAATCGTCACCATCGGAGCTTTGCCCATCGACACCGTGTCGAAGGAGGGCAGAGGAAAAACTCCGACTTATGGTGGTCTGACTTGGCCTGGCCTGGTCTGGTTGGAGCTGGGCTGTTGCCACCGTTGAATGGAATTAAACCCATTTTTTTCTCCTCTGCCTCTATCAATGCCTCTATTTTGATTTTCTTTTTCGCATTAGACATTGTCAGCTATTCGCTGTTATTCTGGTGCATGTTTTTGCAATGTCTCAAACGTCTCTCTTTCTCTCTCTCTCTCTCTCTCTCTGTCTGTCTCTGTCTGTCGCTCCATCCCGTTTGACATGCTTCATTGTCTTGTTGTCTTCTCTGTTTACGACCATTGAGGAGGAGGATGTTATTACTATTTCGCTCGTCTCGTGTCTTCCGTCTCTGTTGATATTGATATTGTTATTATTATTGTTTTTTATTTTTTCGCTCCTATTGAGGTCGCTACCAGCTTATGATTAAACTTTCAAACCCAACGGCAAGTGATTCACTTTTGTTTGAGCTTCTATTTACTTATTTATTGAGCTATTCAATTGTAATTATTGCCCAAATGGTTAATTGGAAAAATTCGGTTAGAAAACGCCCACGCGCCACAGTTCGAGCTACAATTGATTCGGGGGACATCGCCATAAACAACCGCCTCCTACACACAGAGGCTCCCAGTTTATGTAATATCCGAGTATAAAGCCGAAAACTATTTGTCACAGGCGATTTATCAAGTGTTTCTTGTTTTTTGTTTGTTCATCCTTTTATTAGGTCTTTCTGTAGTCAATTATTTAAGAATAGGTTTCACCTTACCATAGGACGTGGGGTATTCTTAACGATCGCTTTTATTATGCTTCATGAACGGCCATTATTTTCAAAAACAACATATCTTTGATCACGTTATGATCTTTGATCACGTTATGTCTGCATTGCATGTGTCTCAGAGTGCAATTGGTTTTTTATTTCGAATCCAATGCAAGGGAGTCGGCCCGAAAATGTGCTTTTTTTTCTTATGGCCATTATGACCGAGAATCCTATTATACTTAAAAATATGTATGATCAACTCATGAGTGAAGTATTTGTGCTGTCGGCAGATGTGCACCGCATCGGCCTGACATTCTCAGATATCTATGCAGAGATATTTGCTGTTGCCGTTGTCACAAGTGGACCAGATACGACTCACAACGACGACGACGACAACACGATGCACAATCACCTAACTTGACCGCAAAAGTTTCCAAAAATACGCAACCCACAGTCGTAAAATAGAAGCCAACCGGCGAATTTGCCGTTTCGGGATATTTTTAAATGTTTTCAGGATTTTCTGTCGTGTCCACCTCCCGTGGCCCAATCGACCAACCCTCCCACGCATACAAACGCACACACACACACACACACACGACTAGGTCTCTTCCTCATTCAAGTGTTGTTACGAAAAAACACTTGGACTTGGATGCGTTTCTAGAAATGTGCGTTTCTAATGCGAATGATGTTGTTTACTATTTTCAACAACACGACAAAGCCAAAAAAAGTGAAATTCTTAGATCTAAGAATACGATTTGCAGTGTTTTGTTGGTGTTGTTGTTGTGGATGAATGCGTCAGTGCGTGGATGGATGCATACATTCACGCCTCTCCTCCACATCCCCCCGTCCGTCCGTCCATGTTCGTTTAGCTTGGTGGAGACCACGATTTGCGTGAACCCCTCGATATATTTGTATTATTCGGGTTGCAGATGTCGGTTCCTCCTGCACTCCCATAGAACACACGAGCCCAATAATTAGGTCTGTGAACTTGCCAAATGGAATCCTGATTCTTGGACAGATTGGGGTCCATCTCGTAAATAGAATTGGGAACAACAATTTGGCCTGTAAATAAACAAAAATCTTCATGTTGTTACAGATGAAATGTATTGAGCTTCGGATAGCGGCCATCGTTCAAGTAAGTTCAACATCGGTTTCCGTTTCCGTTTCAAACCCGACAACATGACGTCAGAGTCGGAGCAGTCGCGCAGCTCGTTCGAGGAGAACTCATCGTTTCATGGTGAAGATCAGTGCACAGCAGCGGGCATGCTGGAGGCGAACGATGTGTGCGAGGAGCTCTTGGGCAGCAAAATGAGTGCCCTCGAGTTGAACGACGCCTCCGGCAACAGTATGCTGCAGCAGCAGCAGCGGCAGCAGGGGAGCTTCTGCGACGGCAGCGACAGTGGCGTCGACATCGCGACGACCGTGAACGTCTCGTTGCAGCGCGCCCTGAGCAACAACAGTGGCGGCTACGCGAGCAGCACTTGCGGCGGCTTGGACGAGTCCGTGATGGGCTTCAACGGCAACATGTCCTGCGACTCGAGCATGATCAGCTACAGCTCCGACTTGTGCGAACTGAAGGCGGCGGTCGCACAGCAACACGGCCACAACACGGTCCTGACTCTGGTCCACAGCGGCGCCAACTACGAGTGCTGCAGCGAGAATGGCAGCGAAAGTTCCTCCGTCACCGGCGGCGGCGGCTGTGGCCAAAGTCCGGGCGGCAATCGCAAACTGATGGGTGGTGTGAAGAAGAAAGTCGCCATGTTTGAGCCGAATGCCAGAACCGCACGGGAAAAAGGTTCGTAAGCAGGATCTGTTCATTGCAATACACAATATCCTAATTGTGATTTCTTACAGAGCCCAACATGTCAACGGGTCCATCGTCGACAGCTGCGGGTCAGTTGAGTGGGAGCTCGCGAATCCGTTCGCGCCTGAGCGGGATCACGCGGACGGCCTCGTTGACGCGCCACAGCACTGGTGGGACGCCCATGTTGCAGCCTCGTGATCGCGCCAGATCCCGTGAGAAGTCCGCGGCACCCTCCGCCAATAGCATCAAACCGACGACGACGACTCCGGCGACGGCTCCCGCTTTCCGCGCCACCCAACTGCGCACCAAGCCGCAGAAGCCCGATTCGTTGCCGTCCACGTTGACAACTCATGCCGCGCCCAGCCTCGTGCAGCGCAACCTCGTGCAGCGAACCCCATCGCTGTCCAGAGCCCGGACCCCCGGCACTCCCTCCGACGACGGTCGTTGGCCATCGTTGGGCGGCCATCGGGGGGCCAACGGTGGCCTCGGCGCCCAGACAAAGCGCGGCCTGTCGGCAACACCCGATCTTGCGTCCATGAAAATGCGCTCCAGCATGCTCTCGATGGATGTTAAGTCGACTACTTCGAATCCGTATGGCACCATGCCGCGGCGAAGAAAGCAAAAGTCAGTCGAAGATCTCACTGGACGCAGCTCGCGGAGCAGTTCGACCTCCCGCGATCCCCTGTCCAATCCACGCATGGTTTCTTCGGTCATTATGAGCTCGCGGAAAAATCTGGCAAATTCTTACGGCACCACGACGCCAACGTCGCACGTCTCATCGAAAATGCTTCCGCCCAACAGTATGAGTTCGCTTTCTGCATCGAAGACTTCGCTCGCACGCAAGCAGCCCGCATTACCAAAGACGAAAATCTATCACGAGACCAGCGCACAGACGGCCATCACGAGCGGCGATCTGGAGAAGATACTGAGCGGCGCGGCGCCTTTGACGGTGGCCGTCGACGCCGCCGAGTTCCGGGACAAACAGACGCAGTCCGACATACGCGACAAGGAGATGGAGCGATTGCACACCGAGATACGGCGGCTGGCCGAGCGCGAGAATAGCCTCGCCTCCCAGCTGGCCGAGAGGGCGCAGCGAGTCACGCATCTGGAGCACCAGCTGAAGCAGGAGCGCGAGGAGAAGTTGGCCATGCAGAGGGAGTTGCATTTGAACACGGAGCGTGTGATGGGCATGCTGGAGCTGGCCCGTGTCTCGGGCACGCCCACCGACGACGACGGCCAATGCGACAGCTTGCTCATGCTGGAGTCGCAGATCCAAATGTCGGGCCACGAGTTGATCGAGAAGCAGGAGGAGATCGGCAAACTGCGGAAGCTCTGTCGCACTCTCCAAGCCGAAATGGAACGTTCGCTCGTGGTGCAGGAGAGCCTGCTGCACGAGAAGGTGGCCATCGAGCAGGAGTCGAATGAGTTGCACGACTTCCTGCAGCACGAGAAGGCGGCCATGTGCGACGCCCTGAAGGAGATGGAACAGGAGTACCAAGCGTGCAAACGTCTATTGGACAACAAGGACGAGGAAATCAAGGTCTTGCGTGATGAGTGCCGCCATTTGGTTCGGCTAAACGAACAGCGTCGGTAAGTGCATCCTTGCGAGAACGAAAGGTTGACCAATTTCTAATATACCTCTACTATATAGGCAAGAAAATCGCTTGATGCAGTCGAAATATACGGCGCTGGAGAACAAGAGCAAAGATCTCCTTATGCAACAGAACGCTTCGGTGTCGGGTGCATCGATGTCGCTGTCCGGTTTACATTCCCGCCTGGATAGTTTGGTGGAACAACTGGTGTCCTCCTACAGCATATCTGAGCAGGACTTAGAGGTACGTGGAGCGTTTTTATTATTATCATTCACTGTTGTAGAGACCATCCTCATGGAATGTCCATCCGCAATGTCAACCACAGTCCGGTCAACTCATATTTTGGAATCCATTCCAACCATTCCTTGAAATGTCACCCTAACCCATTCTATCCTTTCGAAGGACCTCGACGACGTCGACGACGACGACATCCTTCAATGATTGTCGGAATGTAAAGAAGTTCGGTTGTCTCTGTCCTTGTGCCATGTGGTCACCACTCGGGTGGGTGTTGAATTGATAGAATAGCTTGAATTTCGTAGCGATTGCATGTGTTGCCTCGTTGCCAGTAAAATGTTGAGCTTCAATACAAATACAAACGGCTTCTAGATAGATGTAGGACTTGGCAGAGCGATAGTTTATTTAAGTTCAAATTGTGGAGTATTTTTGCAAATATTTATCATGTTTTTAGGATATTGTATTTCAAAATGAAGCCCTAACGAATGGAAACAACAGTGTCTACGAGGGTGGCTCGTGTGAATACGAGAATCAAGCGAGTTCGGCCACCACCAGCAATGGTGTCATCTCCCATTATGCACAGACGAGTGATGGATCTTTGTCGCCGCAAAGAAACCAGTCATTCATCGCTGCTGTGATCAGTGCCATCCGCCATGCAACCACGCCGTCCGGAAAGAAATTACTTTCGCGCAGCAAGAAGCCCACACATGAACACACAACCAATGGCGGTAAGACATACGAGAATTTGCTTGTCCCGTTCGATTGAATTGGTTGAATGGGATTTTGGTATTTGTAGAAGAGTCCGATTCGACGACAGAAATGCTTGATTCCGAAACCGAGCCCTGCCTCATGATGGACAACGTTCTGGAGGACGTCACCATGCCCGACTCGCATTCGCACAATATGGTTTCCTCATCCTGCACTGGCATGATTTCGCAAATCGAGGTGCCATCGGAATTGCTGAATGCCGGCGGCGGTGACGAATCCCTACAAAATCTGTCGCAAGCCATAACGAATCGTCAACAAATGGAGTTACAAATCAACTCGCTGTCTGTACACAAGGTTTCGCTACAGTTCAAGTAATATCTCCATCTATGAATTGAGTTCTTCTACACAATCGCTAATTTCATACCCATCTTTCAGCAGTCCACGTGATAATAGCATTTCGGAGGATGTCAGTTTTCACGATTCTGTGGCGGAAATGCCATCGTTGGCCGAATATGGCTCAGCTCAAACCGTTGTGGATCAAGTGATTGAGGTTGATAATATCGTCACAAAATTGCTCAAGGTATTGCGTCTCATTCAAATGGATAATGACAACTGCATACAGCAACTAATATTAGACAAGTGAGTATTTACTTCAAATTCCCAAATTCAAATGTGAGTTGAATTATTATTATAATTTAATTTCAGAAATAAATTACAACAAAATAAAGAAGACATGTTGGAGAAGTTGAAGGATTTGCAAGATGTGAATATCAAACTTCAGGACGAACTAATGGATGCCACGCAGGAGCTGATGCTGAAGAATAATGATCTTTCCAGTACCAAAGCAGAAATGCAGAGGCATCGCAATGAAATTGATGTAAGATTTTAACTATTGGAACTAACCATCATCATGAGCGCAACCACTTTGATTTACATAAGAATGATCGTACCTTAGAATTTTTTGTTTTCCTCAAAATATTGAATAGATCTCGAAATTAAAGAAATTATAAAATGTTAAAACATAGTTCTGAAGTGGGTGGAAGGAAGTGTCGAACATTACAATTATGCACATTCTTAGATCATAAGTCCATCAGTGTTTATGATTTTACACATCACATTTACGTTTACGTTGTTTTGAATGACCAATTATGGACTGTAGTTGTTATTTGCTAAACTTAAGGACATATAATTATATATACCCATAGTATTAATCTTTGCCATTACTGTATGATTTAAGTTTCAAAAATATTTATATTTCCTAATACTAAATTTTAAATTTTTTATCATTTATTTTGTAAATAAAGTATTATTTTCCACAAAATAGTCCTCTTTGTATCCGTTGTTTTCTATTGTTTTTTCCTTTTATTTCCGATTCATGAGTGAATATGAGTGTTAGATATAGGAATCGTAGAATCTTGTGCTGATCGAATATCGTTTGGTAATTTGCTTCATACCTCCGTAAATTTTGTCTTTGTATTTTCTATGCAGCTGCAATTGCTTAAAAGCCTTTTAACGCAATAACGAGCAACTGAAAATATTTAAAGAAAAACCAATCAATATCACAATTTTTATCATTATCCATCATACCTACGTACATAATCATCATCGTCATTCGATCCATCTTTCACCATCACAAAATAAATAAAGTAATTGAATTCTGAACACTTGGCTCTCGACAAAAAACCAAATATAATACACAAATCCAAACCAACCAATCCATCAACAGAGACTTACAGAAGATATATGCAATTTGAGCACGTTATGCAGCAATTATAAAAAGTTGTCACCGACGACGGAATTCCAACCGGATCTGAACAGCGATCTCTTGGCATCGCCAACGGACAACGTCGACAATGCGGGCATATTGAATTTGTTGAAGATGTGGCACCAAGAAGGCCAATTCAAAGAGGCCCGTGTGCGCAAATATTTGCTCGGAGTGCTGAACGCGACAGCAAAGGTTTGTCAAAATATTGAAAATGAAAACATGTTGAATTATCTTAATTGCATATTTCTAGGAATGCAATGCGAATACGATGGACAGCAGCAGCAGCAGCAGCAGCAACGAGTGTCGGCGGATCTATGAAAATCAGTTGGAGAACGTGCTCAAAACTCTACACGACCTGCACAGCTCGAATTTGCAGCATCCGTCCTTGCAGCAGCTGCAGCAGGACATCGAAGATTTTAAGGCCAGGATGAGTTGGTTGGGTGTCAACGTCAAGACGAGCTTTGCCAATGCCAATGACAACACAACAACAAAAACAACAACAACAACTGTTGACAACATCAATGCAAACGGTGTCCCGAACAACTCAATTGCAACTCAGTAGGATTTTTTACACACACATGAAGTATTAGCATAGAATTTTCGGAAAATGTTTCGTCCATTAGAATATATTTAATATCGAATACTAGAGTTTTGCTAATTTAAAATCGGTTTTAGATCGTGCTCATGCCGTTTGTGGTTTGCCAATGAATTTTAAAATTGTACATCTCGATAGATATCTGCTTGCCAAATAGTATTTAATTTCACTTCTACATTCGAGCATGTTTTATCGTTTCATTTATTATATAAAATATTCATATACAAATATTATACAATATATTAGGATCGAGTAAATTGTTGTGTTCGTCTCTTGGTGGCGTTAGTTAAGAAATTGTTGTTAAAGTTGTTTAAAATAATTGTTTTACAATTGAATTGAAAGGGTTGAACAAACGCTGTGAAAACCATGGAGTTTCCTTTGAAATGAATATTTTATTTTTTAATGTATATATATATAGAAAAACTAAGAAAAACTTTGTCAATTTAGAATTATGTTGTATGAAGACAAAATTAAAAAAAAATCCAACTATTCCGTTTGAAATTTTTTGTAATATTTTTGTTATTGAGGAAGGTTTCAGAAGAAAATTTCCACTTTCATTTGATCTCCATTCTATTTTTTGATTTCAATACAATGAAATTCGAGCCCATCTTTTTCTTCTCTTCTAATCCTCTGTAAAGTTTATTTTAGAGACTTGGAGAGTAATTAAAATGACTTCAACAGAAAGTATATTTGAAAGGAGTCGACTATCGATGGTTTTAGTTGAATCTGGATGTATGAAACAACTATATTTAGCATCGCTATTAAATTCAGTTTATGTTGGTACATATTTCCCGCATGCTGCCGAATGATGACGACCCAAAAGAACCTCGTTCGAATATTGTATTCACCCCGAATACTCAATCCTACCTGCTCCCCGAGAGGAGATCAGAATAGTTGGCCTACCTGTAAAGGGTCACCGCAGAGGGGAATCTATGCCGGAGACTGGGCCGAGGATCGAATTGTGAATTCATGCACCAAACGATCGATGCCGCCTCGAACGATTCGACTGTGCAGAGGGTTTGTTTAAGCAAGACTCGACTTCGGCTCAAACAATAGTGTGAGAGAACGAGAGAGGGAGATAGAGACACACACACACACTCTCTGAGAGAATTGTACTTTTAATGAATGAGAACCTGAGAGAAATTATAACAAGAACATTTTCCGTCCTTTGCCACGGTTCCTCCTGCTGGTGATCGTGTGAAGAAATATTCATTTCAACATTTTGCATTGAATAAATCAAGTTCTTTCGGTCTCGCTCTCGCTCACTACCATCCAAGAGCGATCGATGGCGATGGCGAGTGAGAGAGAGAGAGAGAGAGAGTTTCTTGAACCTTTCTGGAGACGATCGCGCCGCACACATGGAAGGAGCTCGAGGCAAGGCGAGAGAGACAAGGCGATCGACGTCGAAGCCCGACACGATCGTCTCTCCAGAGTGTGAATCAGTCTCGTTGCATGGGTTCTCAGGTCGAGGTCTGAAGCGCGGAAGATTCGTGTGTTCGTGTGTGCTCGCGCTTGTATGTAGTAGTGGACGTTCTCCCTCACCCACTGTGGATTCGTTAATGTTTCAACTTCCCCGCGCGTCGACGACGACACATTTGAATTTTCGCAATTAATAAACAATTCAGTTCCGCGAAATTAAGTCTGGGCTTGCATTTGTCGAGCGTGTTTCGAAATGCGGTCGGACGGACGACGCTGCGACAGCATAAATTTGTTGGTATCCGTGAGCTAATAACCAAGGGTCAGAAACCGGTTTGCAGCTCCTCCACAAAGGGGAACAACTGCCGAAGAACGAACGAGCAGACCAGATCGAC
This sequence comes from Coelopa frigida, assembly GCA_017309665.1. Taxonomy (NCBI): domain Eukaryota; kingdom Metazoa; phylum Arthropoda; class Insecta; order Diptera; family Coelopidae; genus Coelopa; species Coelopa frigida. The sequence goes on from CM029563.1 coordinate 24,531,984, forward strand.
GACAACTGGAAGTGGAGCTGGAGGTGTTCGCTGGTGGTCCGTCTCTCTGAGTTTGGGATTTCGTCTCCTCGAACCGTCGACAATGCGCTCGGAAACGCGCCCAACGTTTGCCTCCTGAACTGAACGAGACAAGAATCCCATCTCCATTGTTCCCCGCCCGAGATTCGATTCGATGGAGGGTCCATCGCAGTTGTGTCTCGACGGCGTCTCGTCCAGCGATGAGTTGGTGACCTCATCGGCGGCATCGGCGACCACAACAAACAACTCAGCTGCGGAGCCCCAGCAGCCGACGTTGCATCAGCATCACCAGCACAACAATCATCACCAACAACAACAACAACAACAACATCAATACCAGCAACAACAACAACAACACTACCATAATCAACCACAACATTGGAATGTGGAACATCAACAATGGAATATGGAGCATCAACAACAACAACAACGACACAACAACAACATTCGGATGTCCACGTGCAGCTCAAACGACGGCTCCTCGTCCTGCCCACTGACGCACCAATACCACTACATCCAGTATCCTGCCTACTACCAGCTCATGAACGATCGCATGCAGCAGCAGCAGACACCACAGCAGCAGCAACAGCAGCAACAGGAGCCTCCAGCGATGCAGCCACCGACGACATGTCGCTGTCCGTGCTCCTGTGGACGACCGCAGGGCAACGTGATGGCCCCGAATATTCCGCAAGCTCCGAGCAACATCAACAACAACAACGCCTCGGCCGGACGCCACGCCCACCAGCTCAGCGACGACAGCCAAATGGCCGTCGATGTGATCGTGCACCGCCAAGCGGGAGGCGGCTTCGACGGCGGCGGTGGCGGCGGCGGCGGCGGAGTCGGCGACAACCAACAGGTGGTGGCCAAGGCGAAGTCGGAGCAGTCGCTGTTGGACCACTCGTACCAGGCGCTCCAGCAGGGCGACCTGCATCCGGGCTACGGCGACGAGGAGAAGCAGCTGAACGTGGCCGAGACGAACAGCTGCGACTGCGACCTCGAGTGCACTTGTGAGGCGTCGTCGCTGCCGGCCAAGAGCAAGCCCTTTGGGAGTGGAGTGGGCGGCGGAGGAGCGGGGGGAATGAGCGCGATGATGCTGGGCGCCGACGAGATAACGGTGAGCGAGTCGGACAACAACAGCGCCACCGTGAACCGGAAGAACCGCGAGGCATCCGGCGGCGGCGGCAAGAAGAGGTGAGTTCTTAGCCAGATCGAGTCGCTATATACTAAATATATACTAAATATAAACTTGCAGCAAGACTTGGTGCAATCGCCAGGAGAACCTCTCGCGGGAAGGGAGGGGCCGGAAGAGCGCCGACGACCTGTACAACTCCAGCCAGATAGACATCTACAGCGACGGCGATGGCGACGGCGACGGCACCGACTCCTGCCTCAAGATCCGCAACGACGGCCTGTCCGAGGACGAGCAGAGGCCGCCGCTGCCGCCGAGGCCACCGCCGCGACCGCGCAACGTCGTCGTGAACATGAACGGTAAGGTTAAGGGGGGGAGTGGGGAAGCTCATTGGTTGACGTCTGTGTCAAACTCTTACCTCCATCCACAACACCCGAAGAAGGATCCCTGACACTCTCCGTCCGTCGTCCCTTTGTCTGCGCACATCCTTCGCCAGCATCCTTCGCATGACAGTCCTTCGTCGACTGCGTCATCGACATCGACATCGAGATGAGATGAGAGAATCCTTGGCCCTCTCTGCGTCTGCGCAGTGAGTGGGTGAGAGAGAGAGAGAGATGAAAAGAGTGAGGGTGGGAGTCATCTCGACCAATCTCCCACCCACCTGCGACCGGGGTCCGGAGGGAATTCCTTTGGAGATGCATGCATTTCCCTGTGGGCGTTCGAGGGTGGGCGTGGGCGATATGCGGGGTTTCGGATGCGAGGACGAGGCGTGGGACGGACGGAGGGAGGCTCGCAAGTGCTTGTGCAGAAATGTGTTAATGTCAGGATTTGTGTTGACACCGACCGAATCGAGTGTAGATAGATAGATACAAACTGTGTGTGGAAGAGGAAAAGAGGCGACACACACACACACAGAGGCCACACTCGCTCCAGAGAAGCAGGAAAATTTTGCAATACTTCGTGTGCAGGGAGCGTGGAGCATGGAGCGAACAAGAAACTGATTTTGATAATAATAATAATATAGAAAAAAGTGTTGAAATTATAGTTCAATAGTTCAATTTAAAACAAATGTCCTGTGCATCCTGACACACAAACACAATCACATACATATGTGCACTCGTGCTAGTTTGTTGGCGTAGAAGAATCCTTCGTAGTTACCGTGAAGCTTCCAGAAGTTCCGACTCACGGACATCGGTATTTTCTTCTACCGATATTTGCCACGAATCGACGAAGGAGGAAGAGAAAGAGAAGGCACGATGCACGGATATCCTGTGATGCAGTTTGTCCAGTACAGCGTTCCACCGCCCTGCACCTGGGTCCCGCAGCCCGACCCACATCGAGCTCCACCGTCTTCGGGTCAGTCAGTCAGTCAGGCCTCAACTTCCCCGCGAACTCCTCCCGCGAAGAAAATCCCTCCAATCGAATGGCCGATAACCTCTGTCCCTTTCTCTCACTCTTTCCAGGCCACCGCAATGGAACCGGGATCAAGAAGTACGTCGTGTGGTGCCTCATTTGCGGCGGCTTCTCCTGCCTGCTCGGCGTCCTCTTCCTGGGCGTCTACTTCCTCCTGCACTCCTACACGATAACCGTGGGCAACTTCGAGACGGTGCCGACCTTCGTCCCCGCCACCCTGGTGAGTTTCGACATCCTCCCTTCTCCCATCCAAAGAATCGTCCTAGTCATCTGGTGCCCCATCATAATTTCAGCTCATCCTCACCGGACTGTGCATCATGAGTTTGGCCAGGCGAAGGAATCGCTACAGCTACTTGGTAAGTTCAAAAAGGTCAAGCGAACGATTCCTCCAAATGACTCACTCTCTCTCTCTGTCTCTATGTTCCAGATCAAGCTGTCCGGCGCTTGTGGCCTCATCTCGGCCCTCACGTGCGCCCTGGTCACGGTCACGACGACTGTGCTGCACATGAGTCGGCTGCAGGCGTTGCGCGAGTGCGAATACGCCCAGAAGACACGTACCTGCACCTGCTACTCGGACCTGATCGAGTCGCAGGTAGAGCGCGTCGACAAAGGTACGATTTGCATCCTTGCGCTTAATCGATAGCAAGTTAACAAATACCTCTCCTCTCTCTCCCTCTGTCTCTGTCTTCGATTCCCAGAAGGAGTCCGTTTGGTGTTCGATTCGCTGTCGGATTGCGGCGTGGTGCACGGATCCCTCTACTCGTGCCTGCGAGCGATCTTCGGCCTCTCCGTCGCCGGCGTCCTGATCGCCGTCTTCAGCTGCATGCTCGTCTACCAGCTCCTGAGGTAGGTCCATCTGAATTCCTTCTCGTTCGATTCGAAAACTAATGATTCCGATGATTCTGCGTGCCCACAGCCATGAGCGCAAGAAGATGTACTGGGAGCAGTTGGAGCTGCGGTGCCGCTCGCTGTACACGAGCCAACAGGGCCCGCCGCCGCCCAGCATGGCCGCGATGGCCGGGGGGCGGGGCAACGTGTGTCGCTGCTGCGAGCAGTGCCACGCCCACCGCCAGGTGCCCCTGCAGCCGTCCGCCTACCCGTGGGACGACGGAAGCGCCGAGCCGCGCTTCTGGACCGGCCAGCCGCCGGGCAACTTCTACTCGCCGAACCCGGGCGGCGACGACCCGACGGCGGCGGCAGCGGGCGGCGGTTGCCGCGGCCACGGAGGCCTCTCGAACTCGCGCAGCCGGATGACGGGCTGGAGCTGGCCGCGCATGCCCTGGCAGAGGAGCTCCCCGGTGAACAGCAGCCGCTTCCGGCAGACGCCCTCGAGCCCGGACTCGCAGTACGGCTTCTCGAACAGCGGGCCGGCGCCGCCGAACGAGGCCGCCCTGGCCGACGAGATGCTGGCCCAGACGGCGGCGCCCGGCGGCTTCAACGTGGTCGTGCCGAGCAACCAGCTGCCGTACGGCGTGTGGGGCCCGCCGCCCCCCTACAGCGACCCCAACAGCCCGGCCCGACGCGGCTACTACCACTACGTGCACCCGAACGGCGCGTGTCTGGGCGGCGGCGGGCAGCAGTCGGACCGCCAGTCGGTGGCCTCCAGCGCCGACCACCCGCACACGCACCCGCACCCGCACCTGGCGCGCCTCGACTGCCGGGCGCCGCCGTCGCACCGGGCCGCCTTCCTCGAGGGCCAACCGTCGCCGCACGACCCCGCCTTCGCCGCCCAGACCCAGACGTCGAGCATGCGCAACCTGGGCAAGCGCCAGAGCGGAGTCGCGTCGAAGGGCGGCGGCGGCGGCGGCGACTACGAGAACACGCCCTCGGACAGCGACGGCGGGGCCCGGGACCGCTTCTCGAACACGCTGCCCACGCGCAAGATGAAGAAGCGCGTCGAGGCGGGCGCGAAGAGCATCGGCCCCAACTCGAACTCGAACTCGCACGCGGCGGCGACGCAGCGGGTGAACGTGCAGCACGTGTTCCCGGGCACGAACTGCGGCAGCGACGGAGGCGGCGGCGGCGGTGGCGGTGGCGGCTGCAACGAGGATGAGCACGACTACCACGAGCCGATGATGAATCATCCCAACGTTGGCGACAACTTGGCCACGACCAACTGCCTGAATGGCCGCGGCTGCGCTCCGTCGGCCGGCGGCGGCGGCGTCGTGGGCCAGCGACACAAGCTGGGCGTGGAGAACTCCGGCTTCCAGAACAGCGCCGAGTGCAACATGACCGCGGTGGACGGTCATGGCCATGGCCATAGCCATGGGCATGGGCACGAGAACTGCGACCCCGCCGAGTCCGAGGTGTACTTCGCCGACGTGAGCAGCTGCTGCAACATGTCCGTGAAGAACGACAACTACTACGAGGACGCGAACGTGAACGCGAACGCGAACCAGGCGCCGCCGACGGTGGCCAACTCCAACCCCAAGCACAGCAACTGCCACAACCACAACCACCACCCCAGCCATAGCCACAGCCATAGCCACAACCAGCACAATCCACACAGCGCCAACAACGAGCACAGCAAAAGCCCCGCTCCCAACGTGGCCAACGACGAGGACTACTTGGCCCAGCGGTTCGGCAAGCGGGAGAACTCGGTCCGCAGTCGGCTGCCCTTCCCGCAGTCCTGCGGCGACGAGTACGAGCGAAACCTCAACCAACAGCCGTCGAGCGGAGCCGCCAACGCCGCCGCCAACACCAACGCCATGCAGAAGGAGATGTCGCGCCAGAGCATGTGCTCCGTGGAGTCGGAGGCCAAGACTGAGTTCACCGACCTCTCGCCGTCGACGCCGTGCGGCAACAAGTTCGCCCAGGTGGCGTCGTTCGGAGCCGCCCCCCAGGTGACGTCGTCATCGTCGGCGCCAACAACCGCCAACGCCGGCTACTGCAACACCTCGGGAGCGGGAGCAACTGCTGCTGGCCACTGTGACGAGGTGACGACGGCGGCGAACAACAGACTCGCGCCGCCCAACTTCATCGCCTCCTCCTACCCCTACTCGTCGGAGTCGCAGAGTCTCGAGGCCCATCGCCGATCGACGCGCAACATCAACGAGCTCCTGCTCGCCCCCGAGGCCCAGTACGAGGTCATCAACGACGCCGCGCCGGGCAATCAACTTCCGATCAACTTCCCCGTCTCGCCGAAAGGACGGACGACGAAGGGATCAAGCAGCCAACGGCCGACCACGCTGCGGACACACAACGCCAAGAACGTGGCCCTGGCCAAGGGCGCAGCCTATCAGTCGGACGTCGAGTGGTCCGACAGCAGCAGTTGTCCCAACGACCGGCAGCATTTGTGAAATGAAGTCTTCGTCTAGGATCCGCTCAAAGGCTAGCAAGTGAAAGAACTTCATCATCATTTGCGATATCGAACCTATGTATGTTGGCGTTGCTTTAATTAGTTGAAATCATTTTGACGATTATCTCGTTATCCTGTTGCCCTCCGTCCATTGAACACCCCATCCATCAATCTATCCATCCATCCATCAACATCTTCTCATAGGCTTGTGTTTGCAACAGAACTGAATTATATGCATTTATTTAGTATAGGTTTCTATATAGTATTGTACTATATTTTAAACATCTAGTTAATCCGTATAGAACTTAGTTATCGTGTTGATGTACCCTCGACGCTTTCTACTTTGAGAGCGATCACAGGAACCGGATCCCACCATGGGTCTCCGAGAGAATACAGAGTCCGTTCTCTCACCATAGACATTAGTACTATATATAGTGTATTGTAGTTAACCGAATAATTGGAATTATATGTTTTTGCTCATGAGACGATAAAGTTAATGTGAAACACAAAGATTGAAGATAAATATTAATTAAGATAGTTGTTGTAGTGATTTTGATGTTAATACCCCATGATGATGATACTGATCACCATCACGATGATGCTTATGATGATAACTAGTATGATGATAGCCCAGAGTAAATATTTTTAATTACTGAAAAATACGTAAATGTGGTCAATGTTTCGTGGAATAGGGAGATGAATATTTATTTAAATAACCATGTTAGTTAATGAATATTTATGAATGTATCACATGAGGTATTTGTATATAGCATTAAACTAGTTAATAGTTAATTGGAAATAAATAAATGAATTGCTTCTTGCAGGAAACTATGAAAATAATGGAAAGAACACTTGGTATTTTATATATTTTGGTTTTAATCTTAAATCTTAAACAATTTTCATAAAACATTTACAAAAGAATCGAATTGAATTAAACACTTTACACGGTTAATAATTTTTTTTAGAAAATTCCTAATCTAAAATCCTAAAAAACTACCTGAGATAGAAAGACGAAGAGCAAACTCGCCAGCACGAATAGACTCTGGCCCTTGGACGCTCCACTCGCGGGCGCCTTGTGGTCGTCGATGGTGCCATGAGGAATCTCGTTGTCGGCTTCGTTGGGCTCCTCCTTGTGCGCGCTCTCCATCTCCTCGAGAGCGAGCATCGTCGCCTCGTTGATGGTGCGCAGCAGCGGGTAGTTGGAGTGGAGGCGCTTGGGCACGGCCAAGTTGGGCGACCTGAAGTCCAGATAGGTGTCCTCGGCCAGCTCGCACTCGCCCAAGAAGTCGTCGGTGTCGACGGACCAGATCATCACGCCGGCCAGCGACTTCATCATGGCGAAGCGAACCTTGTTCGCGATGGAGCGCGCGCTGTCGAAGGTGACGACGCGAACGAGGCCGTTGAAATCGTCGCGCTCCGAATGGGCCACCATCTGCGAGGTGGCGCCATCCCAGCTGGTCGCCCAGCCCGACGTCTTGTTGCTCAGTATGGCGCAGATCTCGTTGTAGCCGAGGAAGCCGTCCTCGCGCGTGAACGGCCCCTGGAAGCCGGTGCCGTCGGTGACGTCGCCGACCTTGCCGTCGAATGCCGTCTTGAACGTCCTGCCGTAGAAGGGCAGACCGAGGACGAGCTTCGACGGTGGGGCGCCCAACTTGATCAGGTACTCGATCGTGAATTGCTGCATGGACGAAGGGAGGAAAGAACTAGTGAGTAAGGTATCCTCGTAGACGACATTGTCCAAATCCTTATACTTACCACACTCAAGGGGTCGACGGCGGGCGCGGTCAGCGGGGCGTTGTAGCCCACCATCTTGTCCCAGCTGCCGTGGTAGTCGTAGCACATGATGTGCAGGAAGTCGAGGTACTTCGATATCTGTCTGACGTCGTAGGCCTGGTCGATCACGTTCTTGGCCGCCCCGATCGCCGAGGTCAAGATCAAGTTGTTCTTGTCGAACTCCTCGCGCAGTTCCTTCGTGAAGAGCACGAAGTTCTCGCGGTCCTTCGGTTCGCCACCACGCTGCGTGGGATACTCCCAGTCCAGGTCCAAGCCGTCGAAGTTGTACTTGCGTATGAAGCTGGTGACCTGCTTCACGAACTTGCCCCGTTGGGAGGGGTCGGAGACGAGGATCGAGTAGTTCTTGGAGCCCTCGTTCCAGCCGCCGATCGCCAGGCTCACCTTCAGGTGGGGATGGGTCTTCTTCAGGCCCGTGAGTCGCTCGTAGCCCCCCTTGCCGTAGTCCTCCTTCAGGTCCTGCCATGGATCTGAAACATCGCCACGTCGTTACTAGAATGATTCCAAGGGCCTTTCGCGTGACTTACCGAGGGACTTGATGGCCGACTGGGTGATGTCGAGGCCGGCGAAGGCGTAGACCGCATGCGTGCACAGGTTGGGGTCGAAGTTGTCGATGGCATACGCCCCATGTCCTGGCCGGTAGACGGCCCAGGTGGATATGTAGCACACGACCACCTTGTCGTGGGTCGGCCCTAGGGGTGTCGAGAGTCGAAAAAGCATTAATGGGGATGGCAGGAAGCCGTGTGGCTGGTGGATTCGGATTCGGTTACCTGTTCTTGCCGACGCCTGCATCGCAAGGGCGAAAACCGCAGCGAGCGTCAGGAGCAGCCGCCCACCTGAGAATGGCGGCAATGAAATCATCTGCAAAGCAAAAGCCACATGTAGTGCGAACGTTAGCCAACAACCACTGACTGTGACCGGCTGCTCTGGCCACCTGAGGGGCGAGGGTGACGAAGGGAAACGGCGATGATATGTAATATTTCCGGAGTGAAATTCGCAAGAGGGTCTTCGCAAACGCGAGAAAAGCAAGTGGAGGGAACGAAAGAATGAATGAAGACGCAGCGATCGGGCTCGTAAAGCTGCAAGTGTGAGGGTTACGTTACGGCTGGTCGGCAAGGGGACGACGAGGATGTCGCGGGGATCTCGATTCAATTCAATTCAAGTTAATTAATCGTTCCCTTCGGTTTCGATCTGAATGCGACGGCGGCCGCAACTTAATTACCGTCAATTGAACCACGCCTCGATCAATTCCACCCGAGGGATTGCGAATATTCTGTATAGTCTGCACATAGTATAGACGACTAGTGGACGCCTTTGGTGGAATAGCGTATATTTACACGAATATCAGATTGTAAGAGATGTTATTTAGTCAATATTTGCGATTCTTGTCACTCCAGTTTGACCAGATAGATAACCATAAAGAGCACACAAGTATATAAGTTGTTGTTATTGTTGTTGGGTTGTGATTCTTGCGATTTCAAAAGTTGTCAACAAGCAGACGAGCAGCCCGTCGAAAGGAAAAATAAGATTCGCTTTCAAAACCTGTAAAGTGGTCTGTCTTTTGAGAAATGAATAATCTATTCAGAAGTATATAAAAAAATACATATACTATATTTTATAATAGCTAATTTAGATATTCACTGAGTCAGACGAGTCTCACTCTACGGTTTACTGATATTTATCCAAATTTTGTCTTCAGTGCAAAAGTTCAGACGATATTCGAAACCGTAGTCGCCAATGGCAAAAAACCACTTTTACTTGTTTTTCTGTCTCTTATTTCTGTAGTGTGTTGTGTCTCTTTGTTGTAGCACTGAAGTAGGATGAAATGAAGAAGCCAGAAATTAACCGACCACCACAGAAAGGGAAGACATTTGGAGAATACAAAAAACCGGAATTAAAAATCCATCCACAGACACTTGCGGAAGCTTTGCGAGCTTTAACAACAGTTGTTTAAAAGTCGGTTGGTTGCTTGCTTCGTGTTGTTTTAACATTTATGTAGCATAGGAGTAGCGAAAACCAAGTCCTCCCACCACGCCCTCGCCTACAAGTTGGTCGACAGCCAGAGCAGGCAGGCAGACAAACACTTCTGAGACTATGTAACTAAAACGGAAAATTTCCACGTCGAACAGATGCGCGCCTGAGAATCGAGCGAATGCGCATGCGCAACGTGTGGGATCGATCATTTTTCAGTTCACGTTCACGTCAGTGCAGGAGGCGCTCCAAGTGTTGATCGAGCGGAGAAAATGTGAATATACGTAAATAATAAAAAACACCGAGCACAGAAGTCATTCACTGCCGTTGTCGTACTGCAGCGTGCTATATAAAACTTACTATGTACACGGAAACGGACAACAACAACTTGCAGAGTCCGTTCAGGAAAAAAAAGCCCAGACAAAAAAAATTATAAACTATTACTTATATATATAAGTAGGTGACTACCGAACGTTGTACTGCTTTTGTGGCTCTTCTACCAATAACTGAAATTAGTTCAAAACATAAAGCCGAGTCGAACCATCCGACCAAAGCTCAAGAAAGCAACGAAGCAGCAACGCGAAGATGGAGAGTGAGAGCGAAGAGTGGAGCGCGCTCGCCGTCTCGAGCTGGTCAGCTTGAGTTGTTTGTCTCTTTCTCTTGGTACGTTGGTTGGCTTGGCTTGCGGCTTGGTGGCTTGCTTGGCTTAGTCATCTGGTGGCTGGTGCCTGGTGTCACCTGCGACCAAAGAGCGAGAAGGAGAGCTTGGGGGTCTCTGGCCATACCTAGGATGGGTGTCGGTCGGTTCGCCTTGGCATTTCGGTGTCGGTCAGCCCATGGCTGTTCTCTCGAGAATTCTTTCACACCTCCATCCATGTACAAGAAACCCACCGGCACGAATTGAAAGAACTTGTGTTTTGCATTTGACCTATAAATAAAGTAAATATTTGTTTTGTTTACCAATTATCATCTTGTCAATTAGAAATCTCTCGGTATTTACTTCTCAGAGTAACGTTCTTTTTTTATGATGGCTATGTACATTTGTATTTGTTATTCTATTATTCGGAATTACAACATTTGTCTTGTATAATATATTTTTGGTCGAAGTCACCGAAAGCTAGCCCAACAAAATTGTTGATGACCAAAACAAAATACGGGTTTTCACTGCCTAATTTCCAGAAACACGAAAAAATTTGCTATTAATATCCCGAAATTCTGCATTTAGCAAAGTGGAGTGTTTTCTGAAAAAGTTGAGTGCCGTTGCGTTCTGATCAAAAGTGTAGTAAACACTTCGATTGAAGTGCACTCGGCAACCCTGAACTCAGGTCAAGATTACTTTTGAATTATTCAAAACAAACGTCAAATGCATTTGTGTTCGTAGTGACAAAAATTAAATAAAATTAAATTAAATTAAAATTAATTATTAAAAAATAAGAATTCTTCAAATCTTAATCTGACGAAAATACGAATGTAAGTTGAGAAATGCTATCCGAAAGAAGGAATTGTCGATTTTTGCTATTTATGTAGATTATCTCTGCACGGATAACATGGAGGACAACGAAAATACAAGCCAATCCGCAAGTAAACGTCGCAAATCGGACGAAGCCGCCGCCGAGGAAGACGAAGTCGGTGCCGATGAGCAGAAAACGTCCAGCGATTCGCTGAGCAACAGCACCAACAACAACAACGATAGCGGTCTGGTAACCACCGCAGACCTCGGCACCTCGGTCTCCAGTGACCTTCAGGAGCTCTCTCCGAACACCATTAAAGTCGGGGACAGCGGATTCGATATTGCTGGCAATGTGACTGCCGAGGAGTCGCCACCATCTTGCTCGATGGCAAATCAAGGTGGTGGTGGTGATGACGTGCCAGTGAATAACTCGAAAACTAACAAAGACGAAACAGAAGCTACCTCAGTAAAAAATTGCCAAAATCGTTCACAAAAAAATAGTAAATCAAATTTTTTTCGTAATCGCTTAACATGCATATCTTCGTCTTCCGATGATGATGGTGATGATAATGCAGCTGGTAGGGAGTTCGTGATTGCAGTAAGTCCTCCTGTCGCTAGAACAGCCACCGAAAGTGGAGTAGATATTTCGGTAGAAGAAAACCCAGAGCATATCGCACCAGTGGCTTCTGAGTCAATACCATCGACTGAACCAAGAGATGAAAATCAGGCAGAGGATGCGATTGCGGAAGCTTCTGGACCTCGCCCTTTGCCTGAAAACAGCTCAGCCACAAATCGAGCAAATCGTCGGACTTTGCGCCGGGGACGTGGCAACCGGGCCACTGGGAGGAATTATCGAATTCGCTGGGCATCATCATCTTCGTCGTCTGACGAAGAGCGGCCGGCGGTTGTAATGCCGGACGATGTAGCTCGAGCATCCAGTCCGGATGATGCAGAACTTCCAAGTAACGATAATGACGTGAGTTGCTGTAATCACTTGAAATTTGCCAGTGTTAAAACATTTCGTTTCAGCCATCCGAAAGTTCTGATAACGTCTCCTCGGTGGATTCTACTGAGTCTGATTCGCAAAATATTCTTCCTCGCAACTTTTACATGGATAGTAGCAGCGATACTGATAGCAATACGGACGATCCCATGAACGATTCGATGAACGAAGAGGCTAACGTCGATCAATCCGATGATCTGCAAGATGTGCTTAATAAACCTAAACCAACATACACATGGAACTCAACCTATGAATTGATGCGTCGCGAACACGGTCTGACCGGAAACGGACGATATTCACTGCAGAATGGCATGTCACCTGGCTTCAATACGCGTTTTTACTCTTCGCGTCATGTGGTGGAACGCATGAAGCTGTTGCATTGCTTACGAAAACATACAGGATGTGTAAATTGCTTGAATTTCAATCGATCGGGAAACTTGCTGTGCACCGGATCCGATGACATGCGTGTTGTCATCTGGGACTGGGCCCAAAATAAGGTCAAGCATAGCTACAAATCTGGACACACTGAAAATATTTTTCAGACGAAATTCATTGAATCCGTATCGGGTACAGGTTTAGATATTGTTTCAGCCGGTCGCGATGGACAAGTTCGTCGCGCCATTGTGCCACCGTCGGGGGCGAAAGCCTCCACAACGTGTCTATACAAACACAAAGATTCTGTGCATAAACTCGTCCTGTGCCCACAGAATCCGACTGAGATTATCAGTGTTGGCGAGGATGGATATGTTAGACACTATGATTTGCGAAAATCAGGCTCTGATGTATTAAAGGTAGTTAAGGCAAATAACAGGAAGGTGCGTTTGTTCAGTATTTCGCATCATCCGTTCAATCCTGAAATATGTGTTTGCGGATGCGATCGTTACGTGCGCGTTTACGACAAACGAAACATGAGTAAGACTGTACACGAAATGTGCCCACAACCATTACTGGATGTAAGTCAAAACCATCGTATTGTATTGCATTTCTCAATGTGTATTGCTTGCAGACTTCTATTCCACAAGTTACCTGCTCCGTTTACAATTCTACGGGTAGTGAAATTTTATCATCTTATGGTGATGATCATATTTATTTATTCAACAATAAGGTTTACAATAAAGGGGAATACTTACATCGCTACAGAGGACATTAGTATGTTAACTGCAATTAAAATATAATGTCTCAACTAACCAAGATATTTTTATTGAATTAGCAACCACAAAACAATTAAGGGTGTAAATTTCTTTGGACCCAACTCTGAGTATGTCATTAGTGGCAGTGATTGTAGCAACATATTCTTCTGGGATAAAAACACTGAAGCCATTCTAAACTTCATGCCTGGAGATACCATGGGAGTGGTGAGTATCACAGTATTAGTAGGCTTAGTGAAAATATTTTAAAATATAGAATCGGACGTGGAAAATTTTGTATACATTTTCAAATTTTAGGTTAACTGCTTGGAGCCACATCCATCTATACCTACTCTAGCCACATCTGGTCTAGACCACAATATCAAAATTTGGGCTCCAAATAGTGAAATCGTAAGATTAATTTGTACCAACTCTTTGCATATTTATATAAATCTTGTGACATTGTTGTACAGTATCCTCCTGATTTATCGAAGTTGGGAGATCGTGTAAAACGAAACCTCAGAAGATCTGTGATCGAAGAAGCTAACGATATCGATGATCATCAGTTTCAGTACTTCATGCGACAGTTTATACGCCAACCACGTGGTCGTCTGAGCAATAGAGGTTCGCGCTCCCAAAATGTGCCTGAATCCCAGACATCTTCCAGCAGCAGCAGTGGAGATGATTACCCAACACTGGAAGCCATACATTGTCGTACCCAGTGAAACAGAAGCATAATGAATATTGTAACTCCCGTCACATGTTATGCCGATGAGAGAAAATTTTGCTTTCTATTATTTTTTTATGAATTATATTTTTCTTGTTTTAGTTAAAATCCGATATACGGTTATTATAGAATGAAGTATGAGTTTGTTGTTAAATATCAAAATAATTTATTTTTAAGAATGTTTAATGAGTCCAAATATACATTAATCGGTTCTCTGGCAGATTAATGCTACGCTACGTTTCACCCAATGTGTTGCCTTTAACTTCGTGTTGAGCAAGAGAGGAATGACATAATTTGTGGAGTGGCCAGTGGTTGACAAAATTCCCTTACGTTCGGCCGTTTTATAGAGTGGACATTTGTAGCGTGTGCCTTCAACTAATTTTACAATTTCAACAGGCTGAAAACACAAATATAAATACAATATTAACCATTATACATATGTAATCAAGTACCTTTAGAGATATAGCTGGCATTGTGTATATCAGAATTTTGGGTAGCTGCTCGTCAATGATATTTTCTTCCCAGTTCCAACGAGCGCCTTCCAGAAACAGACCATTGACGTAGACACCATCCTCTGGAGGTTTGTCCATGCTGTGAAAAATAATCATATGTTATATAATAATATTGTAGAATAACAGTGTCCAGTGTACCTTTCTACTTTCAGGACCTCGTAATCGAATGTCAACGTGTCGATGGGAATTTTATATTTGCGTGCAAAGTTCTGCATCGCTCCAGTGAGGAAGGCTTGCGTGAAAAAGAACCCAGACAGCCAAAATGTTGGAGGCTTACCGTCTTTATACCTGAATGGTATCGAATCAATTGAATGAAATATGTTTTGAGGAGAACAAGAGTCAAACATACCAACTATTGAGCCAATTTAAACGTCTGTACAAGTCTTGTATATAAGATCCAAGAGATTTTAGGCTTGGGTAAGATTTCCCCATCCACTTTGTAGGGATTCGTTTCAATTTGATGGCGTTTAGAATATTTTCCAACTCGGGCGTCATTACGATGATACCTATTATGGCCTTCTCCAGTTCCTTGCACGACGAGCGAATTTCCTTTTGCAGTTTTAAGAATCGTTCCATTTCCTGAGCCACAACCGTATTCATTGATTCATTATAGTCAACGGGATACTTGGCCTTCACTCCTTCAATGTCCATGTCCGCTGGCATCGTGTCGACAATGTTCGCAATTGTTTCGAGCAACAGTTGGTCGACGCTCTGTGTCCCGGCACCTGTGGAGGTTACCTCACTGCCAAATATCGATATCATGGAGTCCAGGAGAGTTTTGGTCGTCTGAAGATCCCGCGTTATTCCCGAATTCGCATGCAACCCGTAGACCTCGGGCTGTGCCAACGAAGGCATGTTCTCTTCCACGTAGCGAAGGATCTCGCGGTGTTCCGATTTCCGGGGCAGTATAAATCTATCATCGGTGGCGAACATATAGCGATTGTCGGTGACCACGCCACTGTTCACGTAATCCGCCAGAATGGTCACGATCGCCCGCCGATCCCAGGTGTCGGTGACGCGGCCACCGTAGTTACATTCGGCAGTCAAGTACGAAATCGCATCGTAGGGAACGTGCTCGTATTGATTGAGGAACATCTGGAAACAATGGATATATATGTAAACAATTATCATGTATTGATCTCCTTGGGCGACTTACGCTCAACTGTAGGACGGATATTTGCAAGTCGGACTCGTTGAAACCGTAGGCTATGTTCCAACCCAGGGGACCGTACTTGCGGCGCTCCTGGACGACGGCATGGAAGAAACAGATACCGAAGAGCAGACGGGTGAAGGCACGATCCTGCTTGGGACAGCCTGTGTAGAAGGCGTAGTCGTTGATGGGCTCGGAGTTGTAGGACCGCATGATGTTCTCCTTCAGGCCCGTCGGCGGCTCGTTGGTCATCTTGACGCCGTTCTGCAACATGGCCACCGGGAACTGGGGCGTCGGGTAGCTCGTTAACCACAGACGGAATGACGCTACAAGTGTTGGACGTTAGTTGAAAATATGTGAATGTGATTGAAACATTCATTACGTGTGGTATTGAAGGTGTCCATATTCTCCCAGACATATTCGAGCGTCGGCATCCACGATGCGGCCAGGTGGCAATTTTGCAGACAGACCCAACCGCCCATCTCCTGGGCCTGCTTTATCATGTTCAGAGCGATGGGCCCCTGTCCCTGACCGAGCGAGATGCTCTGGAAGGACTCCTCGTAGCCCATTTTCTCGGCGAAGGCCAGCAACGAACCGAGCGGATCGGCGCCGGGCGACAGGATGAAAATCAATGGGGTCAGAGCATTCGATTCGGTGTAGGATTTTCCGATATCGAACTCGGGCGGAGTCACAAATTGCACTCCCATCTCGAGAGCGATGAAATTGCGCACGGCCAGGAAGACCTTGTCCGGGCGCAGCGCCTTCAGTATGATGATCTTCTCGAAGCGCGTCGTCTTGTCCTGCCACGGCGCCGGGAACTCCTGCAGCTCGGGCTCGGTGTGGTCGTAGATGCGCTTCCAGGCGGGAAGGGCTTGCTTGAACGAGGCCACGAAGTTCTTCAGCTCCGCCAGCTCCTCCAGCCGCAGGATGTTCACCCACACTATGTCGGTGATCCACGACGGATCCGGGTTCGGCGGGACATTCGCCGAATCCCCCGTCAGGCTGGCGCTGGTCAGGAGGTGCGACAAGTGGCGCAGTTGGATCTGGTTCGAGCCCAGGAGGATGCGACTGGTCAGGATGAACGAGAACAGCAGCTTGTCCTTCTCGAATATGGAGCGGCAGACGTTGTTGTAGAGGTTCCTCGTGATGCCGTCCACCAGGAACTTGATGCGCCGCGGCAGGTCCTTCGACTTGTTCGCCGTCTCGATGGAGTACATGTAGAGGTTGATGTACCAGTTGAGCGAGAACTGGTACATGGGGTCGACGTTGGGCAGGTCGGTGATCGAGTAGTAGAGGATCGAGGAGTGGATCGCCACCGGCTTGTAGTTCAGGCGGAAGGCCTCGATTTTCAGTTCGGTCTCCCGCGAGGCCGCCTGCTTGGCGACGATGTCCAGCGAGAGGGTCTTGGACTCGGCGAGGATTTGAATGGCGCTCTCGTTCTCCAGGATGTCGCCCTCGGCCGCGGACAGCGTCTTGAGGATCATGTTCTCGGCGTCCTTCAGGGCCGCCTTGTTCTTGGCCGCCTCGAAGGTGAGGCTCATGCGGAGCTCCTGCAGATCCGGCCGCTCCTTGGCGACCACGATGCTCAGCAGCTGGTCCTCCAAGGCGCTCTGCGTGAGGGCGAAGTTGATGATGGTCACCTTGTTGAACGTTTCGGGCAGGAAGTGCGGGTTCCTCAGGTTGCAGGTCATGTACAGGCGGAAGTTGTCCGATATCGGGACGATGTTGTCGCCCAGGCTGATGAACTTCTGGCCGCCCTGCACGAAGGTCTTGCGCATCAGGATCGGGTCGAGCGGCACCTCGAGCTCCTCCAGCACGTTCTCGATGATCACCGGCGACCCGTACTCCATGGCCTCCGAGATGATCTTCATGTAGTTGCCCTGGTTGAACTTCACCGACTGCAGCCGGTTCATGCGCTCCATGTTCTTGATCCAGTTGTTGGCCTGGCCCTGCGGGTCGATGAACAGGCTGTAGCGGCTGGAGTTGTCCTGTATGATGGCGTTCTCCGTGGAGAAGACGTCGTTGGGCAGCCCGTTCAGGTTCCAGCTCTGTATCGTGATGTCCAGGCCCAGGGCGTTGGTGATGCTGTACTCCTGGGAGCACGGGATCCCCGCCTTGACGCACTTCTGGAACCAGTCGTTCACGCACTCGCTGCGGAACTTCAGGTTCACGGCCGAGAGGTAGGCGATGATGCCGCACGAGATGAGGATGTCGCCGGGCAGGTGGTCGTAGACCTCCTGCAGGGCCTCGGCCGCGTTCGTCCAGCGCGACTTCTCGCCACCGAGGCCGCCGATGAGCGCCTCGGCCCGGATCAGCTTGTTCTTGCAGAACTCCGCCTCGTCCTGGGTGCGCCGCATCTCCGCGTTCGCCTTCTCGAGCTCCTCGTTCAACATGGCGACCTTCTGCTCCAGCGCGAAGGCCATCTCGCGCTTCTCGGCGAGGAACTTCATCGTGTCCGAGTACTCCTTCTCGGCCGCCGCCAGCTTGGCCTTCTTGGGGGCGACGACCTTGGCCACGTTGTCGTACAGGTCCATGGCGATGATCCACTTGCAGAGGCCCTCGGCCGCGCTGGAGGCCTTCGCCACGATCTTCGGCTGGAAGTCCTTGTGCGGAATGAAGTCCTTGCGGATCTTCTTCATCGTCTCCGGGTTGATGTTGTCCTTGTCGAAGTCCTTGAGCGCCTGCAGGAAGTTCATCTCGCCCAGCAGCCGCTTGCTCGGGCCCCAGTAGTCGTTGACCATCTTCCCGGTGCCGGGGTCGGCCACGCGGTCGGGCGGCAGGCCCTTGATCACGCACACCGCGGCCATGACCAGCTTGATCACGGGCGGCGGGTTCTTCATCGACTTGACCAGCGTGATGTCCGCCGGCTTGAGGGTGTTCAGCGCCTGGATGGCCTCCTCGAGCACGGGGATGGCCTGGGCCAGGTCCTTCTCGCACTCGCCCTTCAGCTCCTGCGCCGCCTCCGCCTGGATGCCGGCCACCGCCTCGTCCTTCTTCACCTGCTCCGCCGCCGCGCTGGCCGCGATGGTCTCCGTGTTGATCTCGATCATCATCTTGCGCGAGTTCTCGGCCATCTGGACGAGCTTCGGCTGCAGGGCGTTCAGCTCCTTCTGCATGATCGAGATGGCCGCCGCCGCGTTGGCCAGCGTGTCGAGGCCGCCGATGTAGCGCATCTTGCCCTCCATGATCTGCTGCTGCTTGCGCCCGATCACCGACTGGAAGGACTTGATCAGCTCCAGGAAGGAGGCGTTCGTCAGGTAGATGAAGCGGCCCGTGTTGCTGCAGAACTCGCCGGTCACGCGGCTGGCGGTCGTGTGGAAGTACTGGCACGTCTCGACGATCGACTGCTTGATCTGCTCCGACGGCACGTTCACGTCCTCCAGCGAGATCTTGGCGATCATCTGCAGCGCCTCCTCCGGCCAGCTCTGGTACCAGTCGATCGTGCAGCAGTTCACCAGCGACGGATACAGCCGGACCCGGGTCCGCAGCGCGTCCCCGATGGGCGACAGGCAGAGGACGATGTGCAGCTTCTGCTTGCAGCGGTTCACGAAGAACGAGAAGACCTGCAGCGGCGAGATGTCGATGTTGCGGTTGCCGCCCTGCGCGGCCAGCCGGACCATCTCGAGGATCTCCTGCTTCTCGTCGATGGCGAAGATGTTCGGCACCTCGCCCTGGTTCAGCAGGCAGTCGATGTCCTGCAGGAAGAGCTCCATCTTGATCTGGTTCTCGGTGATCATGAACACGGTGTGCTTGTCGAGGCCGCCGGCCTCCTTCAGCACGGTCTTGAGGTCGTCGTGCCAGTCGTTGGCCCCGTAGTTCTTGGTGATCTCCGGCTGGAAGAACGACGTCTGCACGATGTTCGTGGCCAGCTTCGTCAGCGACTGGCGACCCGAGCCGCCCATGCCGATCAGCAGAGCGCTGGCGCCCTGGATCGAGATGATGCGGCAGATGCGGTTCAGGTGCTGCAGGGCGAACGTGAACAGGGTGATGTCCATCTTGGAGCGCCTCGTCGAGTTGTAGTCGTCCAGGCTGTCGCTGGCGATCTTGAAGAAGGTCTCCATCGTCGGCACCTCCTCGTAGCGGCGCTCATCGGGCGGGTTGTCCTCGTCGAAGTAGACGCCGAAGAAGATCTGCTCGGCCCCGTGCAGCGTGAAGGTCGGCTCGGCGCCGTCCTGCCCGCCGCAGTACTGCTCGAACACGCTCTCGAGCTTCTCGCGGAAGTTCACCTTGATGCACTCGTTCAGCTTCTGGAAGATCCACAGCCGGTCGTCCTCGTCGATCAGCCGGTCGCCGAAGACGCGCATGGCCTCGTGGTACCAGAGGCGCGCGAAGACCTTCTTGTCGTTGACCGACTCCTTCTTGATCAGCGCGCAGCCGGTGACGACGCGCGAGATGTCGCGCAGGTTGAAGATGTAGTGCGACTTGGCGGGCGTCGCCCTCAGGTCGGTCTGGACGCTCTTGTAGATCTGCTGGGTGGCGTTCACGATCTGGTTCGTGGTCGAGAAGACGTCGTTGCCGTGGCCCGAGTGCTTGAATCCGTTCAGCAGGACATTCACGAATATCCGGTTCATGGTCTCGTCGCCGAACGTGTTGATCGAGAAGATGTTGAAGTGGTTCAGGAACCGGGCGTAGACGTCTTGCCTGCTGCCGCCGGGCAGGCCGCAGGCGCTGACAATGATCAGGTCGTTGATGAGGATCTTCGTGCTGTCCTTGAGGTCGTAGAAGTGGTCGTAGTCGAAGTACTGCCGCAGCAGCTCCAACGGCGGCTGGGCCCCGTAGACCTCCTTCACGGGCATGTTCATGTCGTCCGCAAACAGCACGGTGACCTTGCCCTTCGGCGGTCCGTAGATGCCGCGCTTCAGTTTCAGCAACTAGACGCAATCACTCAATCACTCTTATACAGGAGTTTTATCCAAATTCAGACGCACCTTGGATATCAGCAGGTCCTGCGTTTGGTTCGCCGTCATCATCACGGTGAAGGTCATGAAGGCCGACTCGTACAACTCGCTGTCCAGCTTGTTCATCAGGTAGTTCTGGATGTAGGCGCTCTTCCCGGTTCCGGTCGGCCCGACCAACAGCAACTTCTTTCGGTGCTGCAAATGGTCGAGTGATATATGAAGTTCCCCGATACAATCAAAGAGTTTCGATTATATACCTTGATGTGCATTTCCAGGAGATGCATGTACCGCCCCGTGTCAAGGGTGGGCACCTGCACCCCAATGGGGGTCTCCTCGATCTCCATGCGCCGCACCAAATCGGGCCAGGACTTCCAGCCGCCTTTCTGCTTGAACACGTACACGTAGTCCACCAGCAGACCCTCGCTCGGTATGGAGACCTCCAGTTTGCCCAAGGGGTCCGGAATGGGCGTGTCCTCACCGGCCCACAACTGCAACGTTGTTCCCAGAATGAAGTGGTCAATGAACCCCACAACTGATCTGATCTGAGGCGACTCACGTTTCTCAGGAACACATCGAATTTCTCGCGGGATCTCGTGTCCAAGATGCCGGCCACTCCCCAAACGAGGGCGTACAGGATCGCCGCCTGGAAGTAGACAATCAGGTATTTCTGATATTCCTCAGGATTCTCCTCGATCGCCTCGTGCAGCAGCATCTCGAATATATCGAACGTGGTGGTCAAGCAGTTGAACTCCCCGGGCTTCAAATGCTGGCTGCAGCTCTTTCGCACGAAGGCCTGACACTGCGAAGATGGAAGGACTGGTCAATGGAGGGTTGTGGCGGTTTGGTTCAAGCGCCAACCGGTTCCAGGATCCACGCCAGCAGCTCCAACACGTACTCGACGTTCTCCTCGTCCGCCCAGCGCGGGTCGCACTTCTTCAGCCAGGACAGGGCGAACGACCTCCAGCCCAGGGTGGCTGTCTCCATGTAGATCATGCCACATCGCGACACCGTGGCCGGGGACGCCTGCGCCAGGTCCATAACCTCGAAGATCATCGACATCTCGTTGGTCATGGTGATGACCTCGCCGGAGGTCAGGCACAGCTTCTTGTTGTCGTCCAGCACGGTGTTCATGTTCTCGATCCACACGGCGTCGACGGGGCCATCGAAGATCACCTGAAGCGGAGTGCGATGATGATGGGCTCGAATGAGGGAACCTCAGAAACGTACCCATTTCCTGTCTGGTGTGGGGGTCATGGCGAACTCGCGGAAGATGCGCGCCACCAGGCCATCGGTCCACTCGTAGGAGACCGGGTCGAAGGAGCCGTACAGCTGGTTCATCGTGATCGACTTGGGGTTCATGATGCCCATGCTGACGAACTGGAAGTAGGGGCTCTTGTCGGGCGCCTTCACCTTCAGGGCGGCGAGGATCTCGGCCAGCACCTGGAGGGTTTTGCTCTTGCCGGCCAGCGGGTCGCCGACCAGCATGAAGCCGTGTCGCACGATCATCATCTCGTACGTCTGGATGACCTTGATCAGGAAGCTCTCGGTGGGCTGGAGGTTCATCTCGCCGCAGATGCGCTTGAACTCGGTCTCGATGAGGCTGTAGTCGGTGGTCGGCAGCTTCACGCCCGGGAAGATGTCCGTGATGATGCCGCCGAAGAGCGGCACGTCGAAGGACATGAACTTGGGCAGGTTCACGTCGAGCAGCGAGCGCAGCAGCAGGATGTCCTCGTTCTCGTCGGGGAACTGCTTCTTGATGTTGCCGCACGCGGACAGGACGGTCTTCACCGCGCGCATGCCGTAGTCGTAGTGGTTCTGCATCGACAGCTGCTCGGAGCAGAGCCGGTAGGTGGTCACGATCTTCACGGCCAGCTTGCGGGCGTTCACGAAGCCGTACGAGTAGAGGGAGATCTCGCCGATCATCGCGTAGTCGGGCACCATCATCGCCACCGAGCGGAAGAGCACCTTCAGGTTGTCGGGCAGCTCCGAGCGGCCCGCGTAACCGGGATTCATCGTGATGCAGACGTAGCAGGCCGGGTTCAGCGTCAACTCCGTGCTCTCGAAGATGAACTTCTGGGCCTTGGCCCGCACCGCCTGTATGATGAGCAGGATCTGCTGGGCCACCACCGAGAGCACCTCGAGCTCGATCCGATTGAACTCGTCGAAGCACGCCCAGGCGCCGCAGGAGGCCAGGCCCTTGAAGAACTTGCCCATGGCCTTGTAGTCCAGGCCGTCGGAGCAATTGAACACCTTGCACTGGACGGCCAGCGCTTTGGCCAGATCCTTGGTCGTCTCCGTTTTGCCCGTGCCCGCCGGGCCCTCGGGCGCCCCGTTCAGGTGCAGTTGGTAGGCGCCGATCAGCGTCCGGTAGCAGCGATCGGTCAGCGGGGTGATCACCAGCCGGTCGGAGTTGCCCAGGTACTCGTTGGCGTAGGGCACCGTCGCGTTGATGATCCGCACCCAGCTGTCGCCCTGCTCCCAGTAGTAGCGCAGCTGGGACATCCACTGGAAGTCCAGCTCGCTGTTGATCTTCAGCCGGATCAGCTCCTCGACGACGTCCTTGGCGTGCACGTCGATGACAATCAGCGACTTGATGCCGATGCGGTTCAGATTCGAGATGTCCTTGGATCGGATCAGGGCCACGATGTCGTTGAGGTCGTTGGTCAGGTCCTTGAAGAAGTCCTGGATGACCAGCTGATTGACCACCGACCGGCGCAGGCTGTTGTGCACCATGGAGGCCCAGTAGATTTGCGAGACGCAGAGGATGACCATCTGCGACCAGTGCAGGACCCACTCGCAGCGCTTCACCGTGGGGTAGTGGCCGTAGGAGAGCTCCATCTGGTAGCGCACCGCCTTCAGCATCTCCTCCTCGACGCCCGACAACCACTTCTCCACACTGCCCCCGGCCGCCGCCGTCGAGACGGGGTCGACGAAGTCCATCCGCTCCTTGTCGATGCTGTACATGGCCAGGACGTTCATCTGGGCATCGAACTCCAGGCTGTTGATGCCCTCGAAGCACTTGTTCAGATGCGGCAGCACTCGCAGGGGATCCTTGGTCTCCGACAGGATTTCGAGCATCTCGTCGTTGGAGAGGAAGAAGAAGCGGGGAAAGAACAGACGCTTCTTCTCCAAGTAGTTGTTCACGCCGTTCGTGATGTCGTCCAGCAACTCGACGGCCTTCAGCAGGCCCTCGAGCAGCCCGGCGGTCGGAGCGGTCTCCATCACCAGCGGCTGCCGCAGGATCATGCCCATGTTGCGGGTGAACGTCTGCTCGACGATCGTGAACAGCCGGCCCTCCTCGGGCATCTGGGCCACGATGTCCTTGGACGAGAAGATCGGCAGCAAGTAGAGGAAGTTCGCCTGCACTTTGCCCCACGTGTCGATCGTCTCGTTGACGCGCATTATCTTCTCGTACCAGGCGAGGACCTCCTTCTCGCAGGGCTTCATGAAGGCCGAGCCGCGCATCGACAGCGTCTTCAGGATGTGGTCGTCGAGCAGGGCCTGGATGTCGTCCAGATTCGAGAGTATTTGGACGCCGGTCTCCTTGTAGGGCCCGGTGGGGAAGAACCGCGTCTCCCACTCCTTGATCATGGCGTACAGACTCATCTGCAGCTGCAGCTCCTTGTTCGCGCTGATGCTGATTATCTCGAACTGGTCCAGTATCGGGTCCAGGTTGAAGTTGATGATCTTGCGCAGCGTCGTGCCCGCGTCGGGCGTCAGATCGAAGCCGGCTATTTCGGACATCTCCTTCCAGTGGCGCTTCCGCAGCGCCGGGTTGCACATGATGTTCACGATGAAGACGCCCGTGGTGAAGTTCTTGATGGAGTGGATCATTTTCGTGCACAGTCGCAGCGGCACCGGGTGCTTCTCCGGATCGGGGTCTTCTGTTTGGCCCTGGTAATGAAGGTCTTCAGTGTGGTTTCACAAACACCAACTGGCCCAAACACTTACGCGAAACTTGCAGACGGGATTCTCGATGAGGTCCTGCTTGATTTTGTTGCGATAGTACTTCTGGTTCTTCTGAAAGTCCTTCAGAAAGTTGTCGGTTGTGTACTCGACAAACTTCGGCTCCAGGTACTCGAAGGGCCCGTCCATCCACACGTTGTAGTAGCGCAGCCAATTGATGCACAATCTGGAAGTGAAACAACCAAATCAGAAAGTGCCAGCGAATTCCGAGTGGTGGCACCGACTTCATCAGAGCCGCAAACGGATAGACGAAGTCCTTGAGAATTTCCAGCGTGGGATAGAGGGTTTGGGGTATCTTGAAGAGTTTCTCCTCCTTGTTGATCCACTTGACGTAGTCGTCGAACGTCTTCAGCTGATCGATGAAGTTCTGCAGCAGAATGTAGCTGTCGCGGAACTTGGACGGCTCGCTCATGTCGTCGATGACACTCATTTTCGGTATCAGCTCCACCAGGTCCTCGTTCAGCTTCTTGACCACCTCCTGCAGGTGCTCCTCGAACAGGAACTTGTACTGCTCCTGCTGCGAGGCGTTGTAGTCGCAGATCTCGTTGATCTCCTGCAGCCAGTTGATCGTCTTGATGGTGAGGTCGAAGTGGAACGGCGACATCTCGGTCAGCTCGACCAGGTTCGTGCCCACCTGCAGGCAGTACTGAATGCGGTCGCGCAGCTCGAAGATCTTCTCCTTCTTCACGTAGATCATGTACTCGGCGCTCTCGAGGAGCTCCTCCGTGGTCTTCGGTATCTCGAGGGCCTTGTCCTTGATGTCTTCGAACGCCTGGCAGATGTCCTCCTCGGCCTTGATGTGTTCGCGCACGATCTCCGCGATGATCCGCGCGATCCGGCCGTCCGCGATCTGGCGCAACTTCCGGATGGCCGGCTCGTTGTTGATCACGGCCATTTCGAAGAAGTCGTACTTGGGCTCGCTGCGCAGCTTGTTGATGTAGTCGTAGTAGGAGTCGATCTTGGCGAAGTACTCCTCGAACTCGCGCGACTCGCTCAGGAACTCGTTCAGGTCGTCCTGCATCGCCTGGCCGTAGAGGAAGTAGTACTTCTGCTGGAACACGTCGATGTACTCGCGTATGGGCACGTACGTCCGCTTGAGCACGTACTTGAGCTCGTGCACGAACTCCGCCAGGAAGTTGCCGTTCATCTCGATGTGCAGGTACTCGGCCGCGAAGGTGACCATGTTCATGTCGATCTGCGGCTGCAGCGGCTCGATCTTCGTGGCCACTTTGGCGATCTCGTCGACGGACTCTTCGAAGGTCTGCAGGATGGTCTCGAAGCTGGGGTTGATGTCGATGCCGTCGCCGAACTCGCTGCACTCCAGGTTCAGCCGGAACATCGGCACCTTGCGCGGATCCGTGCTCACCCACAGCAACTGGTCCAGGGTCCGCTGCTTCATGTTGTTGATCTGCCGATTGATCAGGCCCTCGATGCAGAGGAAGGCTCGTGGCCAGAGGGCCGGCGGGATCGATCGCTTGCGAAACTGTTTGCGCAGAATCGAAACCAACTTGGGGTACCAGGTCCACCGGATCAGGGCGTTGACCTTCTCCAGCGAGGTGCGGACGTACTTCAGGAAGCCCTTGCACGCCAACGCCTCCCGGCCGCCCAGCCCGGGGGGCCCGCTGCCCGCCAGCCCCTGGCCGACGTGAATGTTCAGGAAGGTGGCCATCAAGTCGGGCAACTCCAGCTCCGACAAGTTCAGCACCGTTCTTATGGGCAGGTGGACAATGAGCAGCTTGCGACCGAGCTTGCGTCTGTTGTCCAGGAATCGGTCGTAGTTGGCCGTTCGGGCGGGCAACTTGTAGCGGAAATCCTTGCGCGGCAACTCGAATTCCTTGGGATCCTCGTCCTCGAACTCCGGATGCTTCAGTATGTTCTTCATGCTGTAGATCTTCATCAGTTTGTCGAACTCCTCGTGCACGTCCCTCATGTAGGCGTTCACCAGCTCTGGGTACTTGCGCTTGAGTCGGTCGGGCGCGTAGCTCAGGATTTTCGCCTCCGTGCGGCGCAACATTTTCGGGACCACGATTTTCCGCACCTGTTTGCGCAGATTGTTCACATAGTAGGCCTCCGGAAGCAGGCGCACTTCCGGCGCTTCCGGCAGACGCCGCCGGCAGAGCTTCACCTTCTCGATGGCCGCCTTCCGTTTGAGGAACGTGAAGTGACGTCGCTCGTGCACGTCGGCCAGCCGGAACTTCAGCAGCGGATTTTTCATGTACTCCTCGTTGTCGTATTTCGTCAGATCCGACGGCGGTTTATACATTCGTTCCAGTTGCTTCCGAAACATTTTCCTCTTTAGCTTATTTTAATTAGTTTTTTATTGTTCTTTTAAGAATAAAATTTTTGAAAAATATAATCGTCAATCATCACACAAGGAATGAAAAAAAGAAAAATTGACTTTAACTGATTGAGTGAAAAAAGTTTGTTTATTTCCGAAGTTCGACAAACTGTCTACGAACTCTATGGGGACCACAGGTGGCAAAAGTTCATTTCGGTTGCTAAGGGTATTGCAGGGTGTTACGTGAAATGTTTCTCACAGTAAATCTACATCTTTAATTTATAAAAATAAATTTTTGTGTGTTCGAAAACAATAGAGGTGAGTTGTTGATATGTAAAATAACAAACAAACAACCGTCTCAGTGAAGGTCCTCTACCTTGGCCCAGGGCGCAAAAGAAAGATCTCATCTTTCATTAGCGGTATTGAATCGGACGAGATCTTTAGCCGCAGTCAGCCAGCGAAGTGGACATAGAAAGAATTAAAATTTAAAATTGAATTTTTTTCGAGTGATTCGAAAATATAGTCGGATTTGCGATTAGAGGCCCCGTTTAGTGTTTAGAAAATTTGCCATAACATCGAAGTGGACATGGAAATAATTAAAAAAAAATAAAAGCCGCGATGCGATTCCGGGCTCTGGCAACATCAATTTTTCTTTACGACCTCCTCCTATCGGCAAACTTCCGAGTGTATTATTGCCATGAAAAAACTCTCACCGCAACCGTTCGGATTCGACACTAAACTGTAGGTATCTTTTATTAGTGTAAAACATTAGAAACAACAAAACAAACGCGCAACACCAATGATTGCGATACGGATACCTCGAGCCTCGAATCAAGCAACTAACCGTAATTTGAAGTCACTCAAAAATGAATATTTTTGAATTTTCCTATTACTTACTTTTCTATAAACTTTTCTTTATCAACATGTTGTCAGAAAATCCCGACCTTGAAAAGCAATGCGCCTAAAAAAAGGTTTACTTCAAAAATTATATAAAAAAATATACTGTTCATAGTCATAATTTTACATATGTATGTATATTTCAATAGTTTTAAAATAAATAGCGTAGTTTATGCATTAGAATATACAACTTATATAAACTTTACATTGTTAATATCAATTATCAATAATAATCTTTCATCCTCAAAATTTTCTAGACGTCACTCCTCATTATAACACATCCAACAATACAGACACATCGTAATCGTATAACAGTTTATACAAAGATTTTTTTTATAAATACAATTTGAACGAAGGTAAGAATAATAACCAATTATTACTTTAATAATTCATATAAGATACAGCAACAATAAAGATAATGTGATTGTGATTTCAATAAGGTAATTGGAGTAAATTTGTTGGTCATTGATTTATTATTATGTTTCAAAATGCAAAACATATTCTTTGAGTGGACCTGGTAGATTGAGACGATTAATATTTTGGGCTAATTTTCTATTAACGGCTTCGTAAATGGCAATACGTGCCAACTGTTTTAAACTACGCGGCTTACGATATAGTGACGAAATCAACGAAATCAACTGCTCCGTCTTTTTGCTTGGCACTTGGGCCACGTAGAAATTGTGCAGCGACTTCAGGCAATTATAAAGCGGATCATGTTGCATAGTTAAGAAGAACAAGTGTATAATGCGCGTATATGTTAAGTCTGGATCGTTGAGAATAAATTCTTTTTTGGTTATTAAAAATATATAATAGAAGAGAATATATCGGGAATTTGTACGAAATGAATTGCGAAACGAATTATCGCCAAGAGCAGCCTGTCTCGAACAACCAGCTCCGTCGACAGCGCCTGCGCCGCCATTATTGCTATCCTCTGGTGGGCCATTGGAACCGCTATGACACAATCCCTCACCATAGTTGGCAAGTTCATTTGAGAAAATTGTGCTACCTGGCGTTGATTTACTACTAAGCACAATATTCGGGTCGGCTCCATATTGTATTAGAGCCAAAGTAAGCTCGTAAATGCATTGCATGTCTTGGACCATGCGCACATTTTGCACCATGTCCATTACAGCCTGTAAAATGTGCTGATATGTTTGATTGCAGTCGAGTCCATGCTGCAGCAAAAGCAACAATATATTTTTAATAAATTCAAAGTTTAACCGTTTTTGTGTGTCATAATTAAGCGTAAAGTTTTCACTAACTGTAAACACGAGTACGTGCAGTGGGGTTAAATTGGAGCGATATGAACAGTTCGGATTGGCACCGTGTTGTAATAGAATACGAATACAGTTCAGATAACAAACCTAAATATAATAATAAAAATTCTATTAGGCAAGAACTTCAAACTAGAACTTTGAGAAAATACCTTCATTGAGTGTGTGAAATGATGTAATTGATCTTTGTTTATAAGAGGAACCAAGCACACCATTATAGGTACAGATCCATCACGGCCTACAATATTCGGATCACCTAGATGACGTGAAGAAAGTGAGGATAAAGAGACTACATTTAGGTTATAACAACAACCAACCATCTTCTTTGATTAACATATTCAGCAATTCGAAGCAAACTTCCCAATCACGAACATGACGAAAAACACATGCTAGTGCACTGTTTCCCGCTTGATTTATTGAACTTTTGGCACCATTTTGAAGCATAAATCGGACTAAATGTAGCACGTCATATTTACTCCATCTATTATAACCGTATCTAAGAAAAATTCCTGTTTAGATTTTTTTTCATAGGTTGTGTAAACATTCATAATACCTAGCTTCCTCTAAAGCGTATCGTACAATCAACGCATGCAAGGGAGTATTTCCTAGCGAATCAGGTTCATTGATAAGTTCTTTACAGCCACGCTCCAATAATATACGCAGGGTAGTTAGAGTATCTTCCGCAGATTTTCGCGCAGCAAATATTACTATAATTGGAAAGAAAGTTCGGTATTATTTTACGGGAAATAAAATAATTAGAAATACTCACCAACATGCAGCAATGTCATTTGTTGTGTACATGTCCGCACCGTGGTTACTGCCCCGTGCTGAATAAGTAACTCCAAGAATCGACCATCGTGCAAAACAGCCTGATGTATAGGATAATATTCATCCTTTATTAGATTGATCTCCTCCGATCGAGTAATAACCAATTGTTGCACGCAATTCCAGGCTCCACGTTCGCAGGCCAAATGCAAGAGAGGTTTTTTCACTCGGAACGGTATCTGTTGAAACAAAAAAGTTTATTGGTGCATTCACTTGGTCTATATTTCGCCACAGTGATATAACGTAACTGACCCAGGGATCCTCCATTTTTTGGGCTAAGATATTTAACACATTTATTTGATCTCCGTCGATGGCATAGCAAACAGCATTTTGTAATTTAGTGTTATATCTATCACAGACACCAACTTCTTCATAATTTCCGTGATATTTCCCACTCTCCTCGCAGTTATGGGAATGTGTGCCCGGAAAGCACATTCGTGAATCGGTATCGATGCGGGCGCCGTGCTTGAGCAGGAGTTCCACACACTCCTCGTAGCCCTTCAAGCAGGCGATGTGTAACGGCAGTGAGCAGGGGCTGCGATTGACGTCCGGCCGATGCCGATGCAGCAGCCACTTTGTGAGGTCAATATGGTTGAGGCCAACACTACGTTGCAATATATTGTAGCCACAGTCATCGTGAATTATCAAAATGTTTTCATTCTGCAAACAACAAACAATTAAAAATATTTATTGGCAGCATGTATATTGCATTAGAAAGAAATACCTTTGGAATTTGAAGCAACAAGCTCTCCAAAGTTTGTATCGAAATTTTAGGATTCGCACGCAGAATCTCAAAAATAGTTTGGATTTTCTCTTCGGTTGCCTTGGACACTTTGTGACCGTCACGATGGGACAACAGTGCTGATCCGGATCGGAAAACCTGACTCACAGAGCCACCCATATTGCTTTTAAGGAACCCGCATTCCTAAACTGCAAGCAACCAATGGATTCGAATGTTTGGACACAATTTACAAATAAAACAAAGGCAAAATTGAGCGAGCACCTACTTTTCCTGTTATTGACAAATCAATAGGACTCAAAAAGTGAATGTCGCTGCAGTAGGATAGTCGTCCGATGGAATCTAGTCACACATATCACGATTTGCCGATTCAAAAAGAAGTCGTTGCTGCGCACAAACGTCGCAAATTTTAGCAAAATAATGTTCAATAATTATTAAATACGCAAAAAAAACATTTTTAAACAATTTCTATCTATCCGTCGTCGCTTTATTTTATAGGAAACACAGGGAGGAAACACAAAAACCAACAAAAACACCATCAAAATAGGGAAGTAAAATCAATCAACCAGGGTAGGTAAAATAAAATAAAATAGCTGTATTCACTCCGACGATGTTAATGTGGTAATTCACGTGCATTTTGTTTTTGTAAACTTGCCACATTACCACGCCTAAAATGAGTTCAATACCATTTTCTAAGTTTTGCCAACATAACAATAGAAAAGAGAACAAATAATTGTATATAATAAAATTTTTAGTTATTTATTACTTTAATTTAATTCATATTTTGTAGTTTGTTGTGATAAAAAGGTCAGAGTGTACTATTTTGCTGCCGTGAAATTAATCAGGTATTCATACTTTATGACAGTAATCGGGTAATAATTACCTCATCACCACGGTCGGTGTGAATACCCTTAATGTAAATAGTAGGGCCCGACGATTTTTACCCGGATAGCTCATTTTGACCCTTTTCAGAGTGTTTGGACCAAAAACAGTCAATGTGGTCTTGATCTACTTCCGATTGCGCGTATTAGAAAAAAACATCATCCCAATCGGACAAAGGGTTCGGGAGCTATGATGAAGACAAGGGTATTGAGCGTCAATTCGCGAAAGAGAACCAATAACATACGCAGGGTAGTTAGAGTATCTTCTGCAGATTTTCGCGCAGCAAATAGCTCTAGCTCTTCTCGTTTGGCTTGTAGAGGTGTTTAAAGATATTCCTGAGTACATCTGGTGATAATTGGGCGAAAATCGAAAATTTTGAAATTTTTCTCGTGCAACTTTCGCCCCTCTATCTGCTCTAGTTTAGCCGCTAGAGCGATTTAAAGTTTTCACTGCGAACATTTTTTGATAGCAGCCGTCCCAGAAGAGCTAGAAAGGAGATTTTTGGTGGAATTAAAGAGGACGTTCCCATCTACCTGCAGTTGATTCCAGCTGCAAGTTTGGAAATTATA